>PVLD010006981.1:0-95488 GCA_004027595.1 Dinomys branickii
TGTGGGGAGGATGCTTGGAGTTGAGTCGCTGGAGGCTTGATCTGGAGTAGTGTATTTGTATCCCTAGCTCCTCCCCTCTTGCTCTTCCTGGGGGCTATGGGTGAGGAGATTTTCTCCACTATGTCCTTCTTCCATGCCCTTTCTGCCTATGGACAGTGCACTGAACCCTCTGAAACCATGAACCAAAATAAACCTCTTCTTTTTGAAGTTGTAGATGTTGAATATTTTGTCCCAGCAAAGGGAAGATAACTGCCTTAGTTACTTTTCTTTCACTGCTGTGACAAAATACCCAACTCCCAAAATGAAGGAGGGAAAGGTTTATTTAGCTTACAGTTTGTGGAGGTTTCAGTCCATACTTGGCTAGTTCTGAGGCAGAGTGGCACATGGCAGAGAGGAAATGTTCATGGCGGCAGTACACAGCAAAAACCACAAGAGCAGAAGGGAGGAATAGCTGCTAGCAGCCTCTTTCCTTCCCTTACATTGTAAACAGGCTACTCCCACCCAGGGGGTGCGTAACTCTCACACAATCTCCATGCCCTCCTCTTCCATAGGCTCAGGATGTATACAAAGTAAGCACCCCGGCTTCCTGCTGAATCACTCAGCCAAATCTCTAGACTCCCCAAGTTGACACAATGTATCAACCATAACATTCCATCCCTTGTCAACTTGGCAATCAGACACATTTCCTTAAACCAGTTTCCAGATACAAAGACATGCTTATATTAGAACCATAACAGTAGCTAATACATAAAACAAATACCAATTTTGAAGTATCTCAGAGAGCTTTGATCAAGGACTCCAGCAAAAGTCTCTCTCTTTTATTTTAAAGAGAATAGTAAAAAAATGAATAATAGCAAAGTACAAACAAAACAAAGCAAGGACATGAAAAATGATATGGGGTTTCAAACCAGATGACAGGGGTTAATAGTGGTTGTTATATTACATATTGTTATCTTCAGTAAAGTTGCTCAGATTACCAGATGTAAGAACGGAAGATTGATCAAACCATTAAAGGGAATAAGAAAATAATAATTTAAAAGAAATTAGAGACAATACATAGTTTAACCAGACTGGAATTCACCGATGGTTGCTATACTGCATATTGTTGTACTTAAATTGTTCAGATTACCAGATATAAACATGCAAAACTGGTCAAAATATATAAAATTTTTTAAGCATTAACTGTTCTTCTCAATAAACCACCAGACATCAGCAGTACAGTTATGCCACCAGCTATCCATATATATATTTAGTGCCTTAGTACTTTCTTTTTCTTCTTTCCCTCATCTAAGTTGTTCTTTTCTTTGAGCAATTTCTTTCCCTTTCATATTATATATTACACATTTTGGGTTTTATTTACTCCTTCATATTCTTACACTAGGGAGATGATATGATGTTTACACATGTGGGTCCAATTTATTTCACTTATGAGTATGGTCTCTAGTTGTGTTCATTTACCTATAAAAGCCTCAAGTTTATCTTTTTTATAGCTGAGTAATACTCCATTGTATAAAAATACCACATCTTTTTTATCCATTCCTCAGTTGATGGGCGTTTGGGTTGTTTCCAAGACTTAGCTAAGACAAATTGTGCTGCTATAAACATGGGTGCACATATATTGCTGTGGTATGTTTTTGATTCTTCTGGAAGAATACCCAGAAGGGAAACAGCTAGGTTAAGTGGGACTTCTAATCCTAGTTTTGTGAAGAATCTCCAAACTGATTTCCACAGTGGTTTCATAAATCTACATTCTCACCAACAGTGGAGTAGGGTTCATTTTTCCCCACAGCCTCTCTAGCACTTGTCATTGGTTGATTTCTTAATGATAGCCATTATTTCTGGCATGAGATGGAATCTCAGTATTGTTTTAATTTGCATTTCTCAAATGACCAATGATGTGGGACATTTTTTCATATATTTATTTGACATTAGTATTTCTTCACCTGAGAAGTGTGTATTCATCTTAGATGCCCATTTTTGGATTGGGTCTTTGAATTTGGGGGGCCTGATTTTTTTAATTCTTTATATGTTATAGATAGAAGGCCTTTGTCTGAGGTACAGTTGGCTGAAACTTTTTTCCCAATTTATGGATTCTCTTTTTACTCTGTTGGTGATTTCTTTTGATGTACAGAAACTTTTCAATAAGATGAGATCCCAGTTGTTGATTCTTTGAAGTATTTCCTGTGCAGTTTGATTTTTGTTCATGAACTCTGCATACTCTCATGTCTTTGAGATTTTTACTTACTTTCTCTTTCAGTAGATTGTGTTTCTGCTTTGATATTTAGATCTTTGATCCATTTTGACATTAGTTTAGTGCATGGTGGTGAAAGACATGGGTCTAGTTTTAGTCTTCTGCATGTGTAAGGACAGTTTTTCCAGCACCATTTATTAAAGAAGCTATCTTTCTTCCAGTGAACATGTTTGGCCCCTTTGTCAAAGATAAGGTGGCTGAGTGTGTTTGTAGCTGTATCTGTATCGTCTAATCTGTTGCATTGATCTTCATGTCTGTTTTTTTTCTTCGCCAGTACCATGCTGCTTTTATCACAGTAGCTTTGTAGTATAATTTCAAGTCAGGGTTTGTAATACTTTCTGCCTTTCCTTTGTTGCCTAGGATTGCTTTTGCTAGTCTATGCCTCTTCGGATTCCAGATGAATTTTAGGAATGTTGTCTCTAGATCTGTGAGGTATACTAACAGTATTTTAATTGGGATTGCATTGAATCTGTACAACAATTTTGGTAGTATGGCCATTTTCACAATGTTAGTTCTTCCTATCCATGCACAAAGAATATCTTTCCATTTTCTGAAATCCTCTTTGATATCTTTTTTCAGAACACTATAATTTTCATCGTATAGATCGTTTACATCTTCTGTTAGATTGATTCCTATGTATTTGATCTTTTTTGATGCTATTCTGAAAGGTGTGGTTTCACTGATTTCTCTCTCAGTCTGCTTGTTGTTTGTGTACAGGAATTCTATCGATTTTGGGGTGTTGAATTTGTATCCAGCTATGCTACTGAATGTGGTTATTAAATCTATGAGCCTTTTGGTAGAGTTTTGGGGGTCTTCTATGTAGAGTATCATGTCATCTGCAAATAATGATAATTTCACTCCCTCCTTTCCTATCCTTATTCCTTTTATTTCTCTCTCTTGTCTAATTGCTCTGGCTAATATTTCCAAAACTATGTTGAATAGACGTGGTGACAGTGGACATCCTTGTCTTGTTTCTGACTTTAAAGAGAAAGCTTTCAGTTTTTGACCATTTAGAATGAGGTTAGCATGGCCCTGAATCAAGGCCAGCAGTTTTCTGTAGCTGTTGCTTTCAAGCAGAAGCCTAAAGTGGTATCTTTCTATGGTCTGTTGACCTTTTCAGAACTTTAGAAATGTAATGGTCAATTCATTAGAAAGAAACAAATAACTAAATAAATTTTATGAGAGGACTTCAAGATGGCAACCACGTAGGCAGCAGAGAGAAAACCTCCCAGAGGAAAGCCACTCAGACAAAGGAATATAGGAATATAGCAGCATGTAAAGGACAGAAAGGAAAGAGGTGGGTATCCTGAACTCAGGAAGGATCTGAAATGGGAATTGAAGACTGAGTAAAACCTCTTCTGGAGGAAAGGATTGGAGATCTGCCTTGGCACAGTCAGAGGGAGAGGAGAAGGAGGAAGTCACCGCTCCAAACACACCCTTGGCCCACACCCTTGTTCTGGTGTTCGCAGCTTCAGCTTTGGAGGCCCATGCTCACGGAAGCCTCCCAACTCGGCCAGGGGAGAGCAGAGTTCCGGGAGCTGGTCCAGGGCTGGAGAGGGGAGGGTGCAGCCAGGAAAAGAGACAATGGTGGTCAGGAGCAGTTGTCGAACACAGTGTGAGAATGAGAAGTTGTGACAGCCACTGGGGCAGAGTGCCCACCCTGTGGCAACCTTCCAATCAGTGCCTAGAGAGAATCAATGCAACTAGTACACAGCCCACCACACCTGGCTCTGTGCCTGCCTCGAGGTGGTGACCCCCTGCCTCTCTGCTGGGTGAGCCGCTACCAGTGGAGAGCAGTGGGGAACCTGGGCAGCGAGCCACGGCAGCTCCCAGGGATCCAGCCTGGGAGCGGCTGGGGGCTCCAGCACTGCAATGGGAGGGAGATGCAGATGGAGGTGGATCGCAGGGCTCCACACCCTTCTCACTCCAACATCAGGCAGGAGGCACGAGCTGGGTTGCCGGGACTCAGCTCCCACCCTGAACTCTCTCTGGGAGCACCTTGAGTCTCGGTGGCCAGAGCAAGCACTGCCTGTTCCTGGCAACAATGGGACGAATCCACGGTCTTCAGGACTCACCCCAAACTATTAATGTGAGCGCCAAGAGGGTCTCCTTACAGCTTGCACATGTGGACCTTGTGTGAACCCATAGCAACAAATTGGATGAGGGGCAGCAGACCAGGAGTCTGAAAAACAACAACATACTCTATACAGCAGACTGAAGAAAATCCTCCAACTCTATTCTAGAACTAATCTTTAAACTCAGTTCATACCCTGAACTAACACAGTGAGAATGGGCTGGGGAGATTTCAAGCCCTTATTACCAAGCATTGTAAGTTCATCCAATGCCCAGCTTCAAGGGTGGGGAACGGTAATACTGGAGATCAGGAGGAGGGAGGAGGAGAAGAAAGGGCCTCTGGCATCGAGGCAACGGGACAGAGCCGAATGGGTCACCAAGGGCGCCCCGACGGGGGCGCATGCCCCACGGCTGCTCCGCTGTGGGCCCCGCGGCTGCTCCGCTGTGGGCCCCGCGGCTGCTCCGCTGTGGGCCCCGCGGCTGCTCCGCTGTGGGCCCCGCGGCTGCTCCGCTGTGGGCCCCGCGGCTGCTCCGCTGTGGGCCCCGCGGCTGCTCCGCTGTGGGCCCCGCGGCTGCTCCGCTGTGGGCTGTGCTGAGGGCGCCCCATGGACTGGACCCGCCCCCACCCATAGCATGACGATGCGACAGAGCCAGGAAGTCCACTGTGAGCATAAGTGCTTTCCCACCTCCAACCATGGCAGTTTGTATACACCCATGTATGTTATAGTTAGTCTGAGGCAGCTATATCTCTTCCCAAGGCAAGAGTCCAGGGGTATAGATAAACCCAGGAGTACAGTTATTATCACAGGGAAAATGACTGATTGAGTGGTAGGGCAATGGAGATGAGGGAGGAGAAAATTGAATGATCAAATGGGCCATCAACTGTGTAACTGAGTAACAAAGGTGAAGGTAACATTATGTAGGACAGCATCCAGAGCTAATTCCCTTCTATGTTCTCTATAATTTTGTATTTCCTCAGTCGTTTTTATATTAACAGAAGTGAAGATAACTTTATATTATACAGCATCCAGTGCTAATTCCCTACTTTAATCTGTATAATTTTGTATTTTTGGTATTGTTTATGGCTTATTCTGGTTCATATGTCTCCATTCTTTTGTCTTTAAAAAAAAAAAGCGAATAGAATGAGGTTAGCTGTTGGTTTGTCATAGATGGCTTTGATGAGATTGAGGTAAAGTTCATGTATGCCAATTTTCTGTGGTGTTTTTATCATCAGTAAGTGTTGAACTTTATCCAAAGTTTTTCAGCATCAGGTGAGAGGATCATGTGGTTTTTGTCTTTGGCTCTGTTGGTGTGGTGTATTACGTTAGTTGATTTGCATGTCTTGCACCACCCTGCGTTTCTCCCTTCACTTTATGTTTTTGTTAGTACATGTTTGTCATATGTGTTGCTCACAGTCACCACAGGGTGTTTGCACCTGAACCTGACATGTCTCAACTCTTTCTTTTCCATTTCCTCCCTCACTTCAACCCTTCCTCCGCATTTACAAAAACTTTATTTCCACTTCACCCCTCTATTCTCTTTTTCCCTTTTCCCTCCCCCTAATCTTTTTCCTTTTCCCCCTTCCCATTTGAACTTGTTCTTCCTACTTCCCAACATCTGTCCTCCATTGTGCTCTTGTTCACACCAGAGAAACAATGTGATTTTTAAACTTCTGTATCCGATTTGCTTCACTTAAGATTATGGTCTCAAGGTGCATCAATTTACCTATAAATGACCAAGTGTATCCTCCTTTAGGGCAGAGTAGTACTCCATTTTGTATAAATACCACTTTTTAAAATCCATTCTTTTGTTGGTGGGCATATGGGATGCTTCCAAGATTTAGATATTATAAATTGTGTTGCTGTAAATATGGGTATGCATATATCACCATGGAATGATGCATATATCACTGTGGAATGATGCTTTTAACACATTTGGGAAGTTACCTAGGAGGCACACTGCTGGGAAAAGTGGAACCTCTAGTTTACATTTTTAAAGGAGTCTTCACACTGATTTTGTACCAGTTTACATTTCTACCACCAATGGAGAAGGACTCCTTTTTCCATACAGCCCTGCCAGCATTTGCTGTTGGTGGATTTCTTGTCAGATAGCCATTCTTTCTGGAGTGATGTGGAATGTTACTGTTTCATTTTCATTTATCAATAGACCAGTGATGTTGACATTTTCATATATTTATTTGCTATTTTTATTTTATATGAGAAATTTCTATTCATTTCAGATGCCCATTTTTTCATTGGGTCTTTAAATCTGGGGAGGACCTGATTTTTCTGAGTTCTTCATAAATTCTAGATTGTAGTCCTTTGTCTGAGGAGTGGCTGGTAAATTTTTTTCCATTTTGTGGGCTGTCTCTTCACTCTGTGGTTTCTTTTGCTGTGCAAAGCTTTTTAATTAGATGTGATCCCATTTGCTGACTTTTTCTTTTTGCAATATTTCCTGTGTGATCAGGTTTTTAATTCCTAAAGCCCTGGCCTATATCTATGTCTGTCTTCCAGCGTTTTACCAATTCTATCTTCCAGCAGATTTAGTGATTGTCTTTTAATATTTATATATTTGGCCTATTTTGATTTTACTTTAGTGCATAGTGAAAGGTATGAGTCTAGTTTTAATCTCCAGCATGTGAAAAGCTAGTTTTTCAGCAGTATTTATTGAAGAGGCTATCTTTGTCCCAGTGAAGATATTTGGCCCCTCTTTGTCAGTGATAGGTGACTGAGTATGTTTTTGCATCTTTTATTCTGTTCCAGTGATCTTAGGGTCTGTTGTTTTGCCAGTACCATGCTGTTTTTAATTACAACACCTTTATAGTATAATTTCAAGTCAGGTATTGTGATGTCGCCTATCTTGCCTTTGTTGCCCAGAGTTGCTTTGGCTATTCTAGGTCTCTTCCGGTTTCATCTGCATTTTAGGATTGTTTTCTCTAGTTCTGTAAGGCCTACTGTTATTTTGATCTGAGTTGCATTAAATCTGTATATAGAGTTTTGGAAGTATGGCCATTTCACTAACTTGGTTCTGCTCATCCAGGAACAGGGGATATCTTTCCATTTTATGATTATCTCCTTTGATTTCCTTTTTCAGAGTACTATCGTTCTCAATGTAAATGTCTTTCACTTCCTTTGTTAGATTATTTCATTTTTCTTGATGCTATTGTGAAAGGTACAGTTTCCCTAATTTCTCTCTCAGTGAGTTTGTTATTCATGTACATGAATTCTATTGAGTTTTGAGTATTAATTTTGCATCCTGGTATGCTGCAAAATTTCATTATTAATTCTAGGAGTCTTTTGTTGGAGTTTTCAGGATATTCTATTTAGAGTATCATGTCATCCACAAATAATGGTAATTGAACATCTTCTTTCTTCCTATCCTTACTCATTTTATTTTTTTTTCTCTTGTCTGATTGCTCTGGCTAATCTCTAGACCTATACTGAATAAGAGTGATCCTTTTCTTGTTTCTGATTTTAGAGTAAAAGCTTTCAGCTTTTGTCTATTTAGTGTGATGTTGGCTAATGGTTTGCCATAGGTGGCTTTCTTCAGATTGAGATAAAAACAATATATTTTAATTTTATGTAGGTTTTTAAAATCATGAATGTGTGTTGGACTTTGTCAGATGCTTTTTATGTATCTATTCAGATGATCATATGTTTTTTGTCCTTGGCTCTCTTAATATGATATATTATGTTTACAGATTTGCATATATTGAACCATCCCTCTTCCCAGAGGTCAATCTTACTTGATCATGGTGTATAATCTTTTTTGATAATTTGCTGCAGTCTGTTTGCCAGTACATTATTCAGAATTTTTGCATCTATGTTCATTAAGGAGATTGACCTATAGTTCTCTTTTTTGTTAGGATCCTTTTCTGGTTTGGTATCAGGGTGATGCCTACTTCCAGAACTGAACTATAGTATTTTTTATGTCCCTCCCTAACAATCTAGGTATTGGCATACAAGAAAGATCAGTTGATCACAACAGCTATGTCACCATGGCTAAAGTAGTACAATCACTAATAACAATAGCGCTAAGCACAGACTGGAAAAATGACAAACTGTGATAATTATTAATGTGTGACCTTTAACTGTGGGTACAAGATTTATAGTTGTATAACAAAAATCTAAGACAAATCAAGAAATTATATACAGTAAATACCCATTCAGTAGACTGATTTTACTGTAAGGGGAGAAAATTTTTAATGAATAAGTGGAAAAAATAGAAAAATAAGAGAAAGATAAGCAAGGCTGAAGAACAAGAAAGATTATTGAAGCTTTGGCAAACTGATGAAGAAGACGAGGGAAAGAAAGATGGAAGAAACAAAAACAAGAAGAAAGCAAAACAGAAAAACTAAAAAGTGTTCACATTCATGGAAAACCAGAAACAAACAATAAAAAGATAATTAAAAAACCCACAAGCAATGAGAAAAGAAAGACAGGGGAAAAAAGAGAAATTTCTCTGTGATTTCAATCCTGTGGTTCTTTTCTGGGGTCTGTAGTTTTGTGGTAGTGTTCAATTTAATGTGTGGCTCTGCTCTTCCTGGGAGACTAAGGAGTCAGCCAGAGCCCAGGTTTGGACAGAGTAAACCCAGGAAGTTTGCATTAGGATTAGGGCAGGTGTTGGATAATCCCAGAAAGTCTTCAGTAGGATTAGGATGGGGTTCTGATTCTGGTACTTTCAAATCCACAGAAGTTCAGGTTGATCCTGGCCTCTGGTCCTGAGTTTAGGTGCTGAGTCATTTAGTTTATAGTGCTCTGAGTGTCTCTTGCTGGCCTGATCATGGCTCCTGAGTCTGGCTGTCTCCAGCTATTGCCCATCACCCAGTAAGTATGGGTTTTTAACACTAGGAACTCTGAGATGAAGTCAAACCATCGTAGCTGCAAGTCTTGGGTTCAGTTTGCGCCTTCCTAAAATGGTGTCTAACCAACCATTGTCTTCTGAGGACACTGTAGTCGCTTGGACTGGAGTAATTCATCAGGTATTATAGTGCACAGCATCCACTGCTCCATCTCACTGGTGCATTGTCTGTGAAGGCTCTGGAATCACTTACTTTCTTGGTGTCTCTGTAGATTTGATCTCCTCTTACACCATAAGCCAGGTGTCAGGGAAAAGATTCAGATTGCTCCTTTCCTCTTTCTGCGTGGAGTTCTATGTCTTTCTTTGTGGGTTCCAGTCCACCCAGCCAGCTCCCTTCTGGGTATCAGGGATCCATTTCCCCACCACCCCCTCTCCAAGTTGCTACCGTCCAGTGTCTGGATTCTGAATCTTGAAGGGGCCAGAAAGTGCCATTTAAACTGTTTTCTAAATGATAAAACATAGTTAGAGTTCAGTGAAAACTTTTTACTACAAGAAAACTCATCATCAGAAGGAATTTAGAATTGTCTTTGCATAATTGGACTAAGTTTTCCTCACTAACAATAAAAAAGTGTTGTTTATTGTGTTGTTTTTTACCCTGGGACTAATACAATGCACTTATGATTGGTCATAAAGCACTCTAAAAACAAATTAATTTGTAAAGCTTATTTTGACAAGAAGTAAACACAAAGGTAAAGCATAGTTTGTATAATTCACTTGGGCAGTGAAAGAGTAAGAATTACTTTCAAGCTGATTGTCAAGGACTTAAAAACAGTTTTCTACTTTTAAAAAGGTATGTATTTTAAATATGCCTTTAAAAACAAAGGTCTTATTGATAACCATTTTAAATATATTATCTCAATGTGGGATTTCAGTAAAAGGTCAAATCTTGGTATGACTCAGTTCTGATCTAAGATAAACATTATCAAGAAAATGAGATTAGTTAAACATTTTCAAGCCTGACTACTTGTTTAAAGAGGCAGCAATTCCTTTTTCATCCCACAAATAATGACTTGAACGAGAGTACATAGTTGAGAAAAATGGAGAACAAAATTAAAAATGTTATCATGTAAGTGTTCTTTGTACAAATTAATAGTAGATGAGAGTGAAAAAGCATTGAAAGCTCCATTAGAAGAATAAACAATTCATGTGTGTAATTTTTGCAGTGTGGATACATTAATCTGATCTTTTTCTTGATAGCATATGCATTTATGCAACTTACTCAATTAAAAGGCTTATATTTTATTTCAGGATTGCTCAAGTGGAACTTTTAAAATTTAATTCTCATTTAGTGGTTTATTCTTATCACCCACCTCCTTGGACCTCATGGTTACTGAGGTTCACTGATTTGCTTCTTTCCTAGGACTTAATGTGAGTCCTATAGTTAGTTCACTGGCTAAATGATATGCATTTGCCTGGTCACAGTAAAAGAGGCTTTATTTGCTGATGGGCTATGACTCAGTGCCCACAAATGTTTAGTCATTCACCTTTTCCCCCCAAAGAGCCCTGAGAAATCAAGTAATTAACTTTTGTTAGTCCAGAGAGTCAGCAGAGGCAAGGAAAGAGAACATTCTTTTCATTTTCTTCTCAGTCTTCCTGCTTGTCTTAGCTTTATGTATAACAAAGTGGAAGTATCAGAAGCCATGTAGGCCTTAGTCCTCGGGAAGCTGTTCTTGGTGAAAAGTCTGAGAATCTAAATATAGAAGCTCTTTAACTTATGATGTTGTTATGTCCTGATAAACACACAATAAGTTGAAAGTATTTACATTGGAAAAGCATTTAATACACCTAGCTACCCAACATTCTAGCTTAGCAATACAGTAAGTGTGTGCCTTGTTTTCCTGTGTGCTCACAGCCCTCACTGGGTGCTGTGGTTGCTGCCATTGTCCAACACTATTAAAGAGGCTCAAACTGCATGTTGCTATCCTGGCCAAAGATCCCAATTCAAGGTATAGTTTCTAGGCGGTGCATATCATTTTTTTATCATCACAAAGCCGAAAAATTGTAAGTTGAACCATTGTTGAGGACTGCTTGTATTAAGCAGTAAAAGTCAATTTTTCCTTAATTTTCTCCAAGAGAGAAACTTCTGTAACACTGGATTTCATTTTCTTCACCCAGTTTTGTGTTCTCACAGATGTTGTTTGGTTCAGTACTGCTAAGGTTTCGTGGCCTCACTCTTGGTTGTACCTTTGCAGAATTCTGAGAGATGAGAGATACTTCATGATGCTTCCTGCATTTCTGTGTTACGCTCTTGCAGATAAATGCCCGTGTTGGCTCTTGTCCATTTAAAATAACCTTTCCATTTTTGCCTGACATGCGAATGGGCCTTCATGTTACTGACTTGAGCTATGCTTATCTCTGCTGCTAGATTTTCCACTCTCGATTACCCACTTATTTCTTGTTAATGGCACCCAGATTTGGTCATATATCGGCATATATTGCCCAGTTGGGCAGTGAGTCTTGATGAGGTCATTGGAATATATTTTATGAAGAATAAGGATAGCTCCTTGCAGTGAGTGTTGGCTACATAACCTGATTCTGACCAATAGGTGTTAAGCAACAGAAATTCACAGGGAGCAGTGAAGTAGGGAGAGGTTGAAGGTGGATTCCTGTGAAATACACCCGAGAAAAGGGTACATAAACTGTTGCAGTTCATACTTTTCCATCTTGGCTTGAATGCAACCGAGAGCTGGGGCAGCCATTTTGTGACCATGAAGCAACAATCCTGATTGCTTGTTATGTGAAGGCAGTAAATCCCCATGCACATAAATTTCCACCACTGGAGTATTTCATTATTTGGCATAGAATTTGAACTGATACACTAAAATTCAGATGTAAGATGAAAGCATAATTTCTTTGATTTTTTTTCATAATATATTACATCTTTTTCCTGAGCCTTCAAGTTTGAAAGTGGTAGTGGTAAAGATAGCAGTCAAAGCTTACATCTATCAATTAATGATACTTTAATTTATTTTAAGGAAATGGCCCAGTTTTTCATTTTTATTTCCATTCTCCTGTACGTCTTAACCATGGCATTTGGGGGGAACGAGTGGGTGTTCCTCAGTAGTAGCATCCCAGCTGACTCACACTGGCTCATTGTTGAGTGTTTGAGAGTTTTGCAGGACACTTGCTAAGCCCAACCATCATTCAAATTGTTATATAAAGTTACAATATAAAAAAGTAATACTCAGAACTCATCATTTCCCATATATGTGGCTACATTTTGCTATCATTTATGCAGTTGAAGTTAGTTGTATTTGTTGTGTGCATAAGTGGAAAACTGTGTAATACTGCAATGAACAGAAGAGTTTCAATGCCTCTTCAACACTCTAATATCATTTCTTTAAATATGTACCCAATAGAGGAACATTCTAGTCTTAATTTTGAGGGGAACCATCATTCTGTTTTCCATCGTGATTGTACTCATTTACCAACTCACCAGTAGTGTCCAAGGATTCCCTTTCTCTACCTTCTTATCAACACATTCCTTTTTGGTAGTAACCTTCTAAAGCTATGAGGTGATATCTCTTTGGGGTTTTAATTTACATTTGCTGATTTATGATTTTGAGCATTTTATCCTGTTGGCCATTTGTATTTCTTATTTTGAGAAATGTTATTCAGATTTTTTTGCTTCCTTTTAAATAGAAAACCCGTCTACTTTTGACTTTTTCTTCAATATTTATGTGATAATTTCTCGCTTTGAGATTTAGATCCAAGGCTAAGAAACTATGGCCTACTATCTTCCCCCCTCACTTATGTCACCTTCTTTCTTATTTCTCACCAGTCACTGTTAGCTGCGAAGATTTCCATTTATTATGCATTTTGTTTGGTAGGAGGTATTTCTAAGTATTATCTCTGAGGAAGGAGTTGCTTTTTCCTCTTCTCTGAGATTATATTAGTAAAAAAGGCATCAGAGAAACTGATTCATGGGAGAAAGTAAATTAAAAATCCATATATATATGTATATATAAAGATATTTATAAAGGTTATATATATAAAGATATATATATAAAGGTTATATCTATCTATCTATCTATCTATCTATCTATCTATCTATCTATCTATTGTCTCTATAATGTTTATGAGTCACCTTGCTCAGTCTTCTACAGTCTAAAGCCTAGAGACTCTATTTAGTCTTCTCAGTCCAGTCTAGGGACTATATTCACTATTCTAAAGAGCCACAGATCTGAGAATGGGGACATTTGTCACTGAAAAGTATCTTGCCTTCATTGGGAGGTGATGGGAACAGGAGCCTAGTTGAAGGGAGCAGCCCTTCAGGGCGTGTCTTTGGGGGTTATAGCTAGACCCCAGCCTCCTCTTCCTGTCTGGGGTCTTTCTTCCCTTCTTTCCCTTCCATTCTCTCTCTTCTCTGTTCTTCTCCTTCTCCCTCTTTCATCTTGGCCTGAATGCAGCCCAAAGCTGGGGCAGCCATTTTGTGACCATGAAGTAACAATTCTGATTGCTTGTTATATGAAGGCAATAAACCTCCATGCCCTTCTTTCTTTCTTTCCTCACTTCTCTCTCTGTCTCCCTCCTCTCTCCTGCCTGGCCACCATGAGATGAGCTGCTTTATTCTGTCATGCTCTTCCCCTTGGTGTTCTCTCACCACAGGCTCATAGCAATGGAAGCAACCAACTGTAGACTGAAGCCTCTAAAACTGTGAGCCAAAATAAATTTTTCCTACTTCAAATTATCCCAGGTATTTTCCCACAGTGATAAAAAGCTAACACATTTATTATAAGTAAGAATTCATGTTAATTTAAGAAAATATAAATACAATAAAAGTCAGTTAGGATCCATTACCTGGAAATACCTGTCCTTCATTAATCATTCTTGCATAAGCTAGTTTTAAAGAGCTACAAGGTATGGGTCACATTCATTTTCATCAGTTATGATTGCAACTTATTTGTGGTTTAATGGTAACTTTAAAACTGTAAACTAATACCCAGAACATATTGACAAATATGGGGAAGATGTTTACTTCAGGCAGTGGTATTTGGTGTCCCTCAAATCACTCTATATATGCATTTGTTGTTTTCAAATTTAGAAATCTCTTTCCCCTCTTTTCTATCTATCAACGTCTTTCCTGTATTTTAGAGTCCACTAGATACAGACCCTGAGGTTATGCCCTGATAGGCCAGTCTCTCCAACTAAGCCCTTTCTCCTGTTTAACTTTTAAATCTCCTTCAAATTTCCTGCTCACAGTGCTTTTGTTTTCTATGTGGGTCCATTACTACATGTATCACTCATTTAGCACCATGAGATCTGACGAAGATGTTCAGGAGAGGGTCTAGTCTGCAACCACAGCCCTTTCCGATCTTTTGCTGTTTGTGGGTCAAAAAATGTACAAGCTTTCCATGGCAGCTTTATGTACTTAGACCACTTCCTTTATACTCTTGGTTCTTCCTGTTGTCTTGGAGACTGGAGTTCCAAGTGGAGAACAGCGGCAACTGCAGAGGTGGCAGATAGTCTCTTCTCTGATGCCACAGCGCGGCACGCGTGGATGGCCGTTCCAGGTTGGCCACTCTATCCTTCTCACTTTGCTGCTTCTAATTGGGAGCTTCCCCCATGATGGGGTAGAAGCTGATTCTATTTGGAGGGAAAGACCCTGATCATTAATGACTGTCTTTTGTTTTTGTTTTTGTTTTTAAAGAATGGAGATGTTGGGGATGGACATATATACACTATAAAACTGACAGACTGAACTATGACACAGTGTAAAGCAGCCTTCATAAATCCCTATGCATTCTGGGGAGGAGGAGGAGGCTGGCTTCATCCACAAGATGGGGATAACGGGGACAGTGGGGGAAAGTGTAGGAACTTATTTCCTTTGCATATGTTGGCTACAAGACCTACATGTACATAAAAAAATTAGTGCTTACCTTTACTTTTTATATTTAAATATTAAAAATTACTCCCACTCTAAAAAAAAAGAGAGAAGGGGTTAGGGCTGAAAAGCAAAACAAAACAAAAGATAAAAAAACCCCAAAAGAACCCCACCCCCCCAAAAACCCTGTGATCATTGTGGAGTGCCTTTGTTCATTCCTGCTGCTATAATAAAATATCATAGATTGGGTTATTCATAAATAGTAAATTTATTTCTTAACTTTCTGTCGGCCAGGAGTCCAAGATTAAGGTGTACCTGTGATTTGGTGTAGGGTGAGGGCTTGCAGTTTTTGCTATGATCTGGCCTGGTAGAAGAGGCAAAAGGACCCAACCCGCCTCTTCAAACACTTTTATAAGGGCACTAATCTCATCCATGAGGTCTTCTCTCCTTAGGGCCTAACCATCTTAGGAGAGCTCATCTCTTAACACTGTTGCATTGAAGTTTAAGTTTCAGCATGAATTTTGAAGGAACAAAAACCACTCAAACCATAGAACCCATCCTATTTCAAAAGTGAGATCCAGAGGTCTTGTGGTTACACACAACTCTATAGCTGGGATTAAATCCATGTTATCCTGACTCTGAGCCCAGCTTTCACTATCTCACCTCTTTCCTACTAAACTAACTAATAAAACTTAAGCACTAGGAGCTGTTGTTAGCATCATCTCCACCTTGAGGATGAAGAAACAGGCCTGGAGAGCTCTAGTAATGCAAGTGAAGGAGAGCAATTTATAATCAATGGAAATAGGACTGCCTTGAGGTCTTAACCCCAGTGTCAGTGCTTAACCTCCCATGGTACCACTTTATTTATGTCTATGCTATAACTTAGAAAGATGAAGAACTTTGTATGAGATCTAAAGACTGAATTTTACAATTAGTAAACTGTTGACTTCTGCCAGTGAAGTTTCAATACAGGCATAACATTGGATGTCAGATTATTAATTGAGGAATGAAAGCAAAGGGAGGCAGTGGAGGATGTGAGTACCACAGCCAGGTTTGAAGAACAGGTGAAGTGAGGGAAGACTTGCTTCACTGGTTGATTGTTTGGACAGAGAAGACCATCACTGATGAAACAGGAGAGGAAGGCAAGGACAAGATCAAAATGCAGCTGTTGTGATTGACAATAGAGAGGAATGGGATGCACTTCTTTCTGGAGAAGATGAATGAAAATAAAATCTAAAGATGAAAGTGGTAGATGGTTGCTTTTTATTGGAAGTTAGAAAGCTTCATTGTCTTAGGATATGGAACAAATTTGGAAGGGTTGTTAAATATAGCAGTAAAGTAATATCTAGGCGGAGAGCTGAGCCTTGAACTATTAACTTTGAAATTTAGATGATCTTGATAGTTTTGTGATCTTTTCCCCCAATATTGCTAAGATATTCAGAATTGGGGAAAAGAGACAGTGGCTGTGAATTGTTCGGAAGAATGGGCAGAGGGCTGCACAAGAGAGCAAGAAAATGGAGATATTGTGAAGTTCCAGCCAGGTCAGGATCTGTGTTACTGATGACTGTTGGAGACCACTACAAAGTGGCTCTGAGCAGGATTTAATATTAACCAATTGACTTTTCATGTTTACTTGTGAGTTGTCTGAAGCTTAGGCATCTTGTCTGGGGCTGGGAATGGACTCATAGTAAGTAAACCTCTATGAGTCACTGGTCACCGCTGAGGCTTGTATTGGCCTGTCAAGGTGTGATAGCTCAAAGGACAAGACAAGGGCACAGCTGAAGATGTCTGGCTCCAACCCCAGTTAACTTAAAGGAGACTGTAGCTGCAGGCATCTCACTTCTACAGTGAAGGCCGTCCTGGAGATAACACAGTTCTCCTAAATTAACATAAATGTATTGCTTGGAGAAGTCCTTAAAGGCATTCTCAAGTCCTGCCCAGATTCCTGCATTTTCTTGAGTATTCCCCTCCTTTGTTTGTAAACCAAATAAATACAGGCTGCCCAGAGTAGTCTTGGTCTAAACGCAGAGAATATTGAAACTGTAAGAAAGTTAGTCCCTCCTGGAGCCCTGAAATCATTTCAGTTGTCTTATTTAGTTAAGCCTTCGCGGTCCACTCTCTTGGGAGATTGTGGGCCTGATCAGCCCACAATAGCAAAGGGTTATTTAACCCGAAAGATGACCAAGGGTTAACAACTTGTTATACATAGGAGGAATTAATAGCAAGGTTTCTTTTATTTTTAAAAATTTAAATATTTTACCATATTCTTTGATCATTTTGCATATAGCAGTAATGACATCATGTTAGAGAATGTGCTTCTGCTGAATCAAGCCTCCTGGAGGGGAAACGTGGGGCCGATTTCTATGAGGGTAACTAGGAGTTGCAGTGGTTCTTGTCATGTGCCACCTACCATCACCATCAGCTGCTTTTGCCCTCCTTGGTTTCAACGAATCCAACACACTTATTAAAAGTTCAAATCAGCACTTACATCACCATTATAGCGTTGCTTACAATTTTAGGCCTAGAGGATTTTACTAATTTAATCAGTATCTGGTGATCAAAAGGATGTGGAATTCCTTGCATGGGCATTAAGCCAAAGAATTTCCTCTGACTGTAGGTATAGAAGGAAGACGCTTCAGGAAGGACTGATAAAGTGGAGCAAAGGCAAGGACTGAGAGGTCGGACATTTGATGAGGTTGAATAAGAGGTTTGATGGGAAAAGTACAGTTAAGAGTGTTTGGCTAGAAAGCCAGAGTTTTAGGCTGAGAGAAAAGAACATGAATTTGGGAGTATAAGCAGCATAATTAGAATTCTAGATAGTTCTATTTAAACATTATCTTTGGTAGATTGAGCAGTATCTACTTTAGAGTGCTGTAGCCTAACCTTACACTGTCTGTGAAGTACAGAGAATGATGCGAAGTTAGCAGGATGTGCCTGGCACTTGGTGGTAAGTGATAAGTTGTCAAAACTATTGTTATTATGCAAATGTAGCCTTGGGAATGGGCTGCTAAAGATGGTGGCCATTAGAAACAGAGGAAACCAGATTGGCTGGGTCACCACTGTGGACCCTGTGTCTTGGGTGGATCTGCCTGACCATGACATTGAGGAACACTAAGGCAGCTCTCCGGCGCTTTCTGGAAGCCAAAGTGGCCCTGACCTGGCACAGACATATGTTTCCCAGTACTGTGTTTTGTCCTTTAACCCGGGGATCACTTTATGAGAGAAGTATGGAGATACATAAGAAATTCTAAGAGCTGCCTTGTTTGTTGAGGAGTAAAACTGAAACCATTACACTCAGATCTGGGTTCTGAAGTCACAGCTGGTCTGAGAGAGCCACGTTTATGTTTTACCCACTGATTTTTAAAAAAATAGCCATGACTAGCCCTGGCATATCTTATCTTGCTTCTACCTAACTGAAGTGAAAGGCACAGGCAGATGGAGAATTTAAAAACTTAAAAATTTAGAAGCTGAAGGTATAGCACAAGGGTAGAGCACTTGCCTAGCATGTCTTTGGCCCTGGATTCAATCCTTAACAGCACCAACACTAACCACTCCACACACACACACACATACACACACACACACACACGTAGTGTAAGGAGAGAAAATATTTGAGAAAAAAATTTTCTCTGCCCTGTTTAGAATTCGTTTCTGTTAGTGAGCCATTTCAGACAAGGTGTTGGGACTGCCACTGTGGCATGTTTCAGAGGTAGGCAGGGAAGAGGCTTCCCAGTTCTGTGATGAAGGCCTGGCTGTGTTGGTAGCTTCACTCGGCCTTCTGTAATAAAATACAGTCAGTTGATTCTTTCAAACTGCTGGTTCCACATCCACAGATTGAAACAACTATGGATTAAAAATAGTCAGAAAAATTATGTCTTTATTGAACATGTATAGACCTTTTAATTGTCACTGGTCCCCATACAATACAGTATAACAACTATTACATGACACTTATGTTGAATTAGGTACACAAGTAGTTGAGATGATATCCTATTTTTATACAGAACTCAGGCATTTATGGAGTTTGGTATTCATGTGCAGGGGACAGTCCTGGAACCAGTACCACAAGAATACTAAGGGATGACTACAGTGAAAAGACTCAGTTGAAATCAGACTTACAAAGAATAGCCTGAGTGTTCCACATCTAATCATAGTTTTAGTTTTACTTAGTTATTTAAACCAACTCTATAGGTTGGGATCTGCTATCATTCAAGTGTTATTAATACTTTCTATTAAAACCACTTTGCCATATTAGTTCCTCCATACTTTTGTTGAAGAGAATTACATTTAATGAAGTTCAACAGTGACCTTTTGTAACCCAATAAATTTAAAACTCCTTCAACTTGGTCAGCTCTGAGCTTCCATAGGCTGCTGGCCTTCATTAGCCTCTTGGAGCTGAGCTCATCTGGATGAGTCCAGAGCTGTCTACCCAGTTTTCAAAAAAGATCAATACCTCGCCATCTGCTTGTGAGGCCGTGGAAGCATATGGACCAGCTCAGAGCACCAGCATTCCAGGCCACCACTCAAATTGTCTGCACTTCATCACTTTCATCAAAGCTTGGCTGAGAAAAGTGATATTTATGGAAGGTAGTTAAGGGTTCACCTTGTTCTATACATGCTGAGATGCTTGAATCAAGCTAAACCAACAGAAATTTCCATATTTGAAATGTATGTCAAGCTGCTTCTGAAATTATATTCATTGGTTGCATTTTAGCATTATCCAAGAAAAACAGGAAGTTTATGAAAAGGTCATAATGGCACTGTCTCACAGAACTCTGGCAGAACATCCTGAGGCCTTAGACATGACCCTAAAGAAATCTAAAGTTTAGAAGAATGCTCTTCACCACCTCTAGTCTCTATTTCTGCCTGCCTCATTTTTTTAAATTTAAGATCTCAACAATTTTATTAGCCCATAGAGCTTTCATGATCTCAATAAATTCTGTTGCCATAGAGAATGTCAGGTGTTTACTGAAAATTCTCTTGGAGAGCTTAGTGTTGTGGCTTTGGCTTGTGGGTTCAAGAGCTTGAGTTTTTCTTCTCCTCTTTCTCTTTCTCCCCTTCCCCCCCTCCCTGGCCTCTTCCTTCCCCTTCCCTTTTCTTTCTTCTTTCCCGCTTTCTCATTTTTCTCCTATTCTTCTTCTCCTCTTCCTCTTCCTCCTTCTTCTTCTGATCCTCCTCCAGACAGTACTGGAACCAGTGCTCCGTGAATACCGTTGTACAGTGAAAAGGCACAGAATAACTTTTACTCCATTTTGTTTTTGTACAAATATTGTTGAGAGGACTGTCAGTGATATCACTGAACAACCTCAAAATGTTTCACATTAGAAAATCATTAGAACAGTATGTTAAATATTAAGTTAAAAAATTCAACATTATTGACTATTACTTTTAACCTTGATTCCTATGTTGTGTATCTTTCTGTTTCTCTCATTCTAAAACTACCACTCATTTATATTTTCATTGTATTTTTTTCAGTTGTATGTATTTGTACTAGAAGTATCTCAAATACTTCAGGAGAAAAAGCAGTCATAAATAAAAATAAGGCTGTTAATATTCAATAAGAGCTCAGCCTGTCACATCCACCTATCCATTTGTCTGTTTTAAATTAGTATTATAGTTGTTTCTTCTTGAAATTGAATCTAGTGGAGAAAGTAATTTGGAAATGTTGTACATGACTAGATACAAGGGCATGTGTAGAGAGGAACTATTTCCATCGTCATTCATATAATGTTGTGTAGCAGCTTCCCAAAATATCTGTAATGCTCTTTGTATGTAAAGCTGTGAGTCAACAGATAATCTTCATCTCATGTTGACAGAGGCTGCTTGTATATGTCATAAGATAAAATCTATTTGATGCTCAGTTTAATTTATATGATGCCTTTTAAGTCACTATTATTTTAATATATGACTTACATGTAGGTGTGTATGATATCTGTGGCACAGACACAAATAGGTGACTTTACATGTATAGATCATGTAAATTGAGAGATGTAATACTTGTTTAATAAAGAGATGTCTGTATATGAAATCTCACACCTAGTAATTGTTCTCAAATGTTTTTAACTAACATTTTATTATAAAAGTTTCAAGCTTAGAGAAAAGTTGAAAGAATTTTACAGTGAACAATCCATTTTGACCATCATTTAGACTCCACAATCAGTAGCGCACTATACTGGCTTTATCACACATAGAGATCCCTTTACCCATTCAGGAACACACCTTGTTTTTGTATACATTTCAAAGCTACAGACATCAAAACACTTAATTACACTTCTTTTAAGCCTATGTGTTGTTAATTCAAGTTAAATTAATATTTTTTCTCTTTGTGGTAAAATCTACATACAGTGAAGTGCACAAATCTTATATGTACTCCTAGAAGAAATTTGATGAATGCATACTATTAAGATATAGAATATTTCCATTATTCCAGAAAGTTCCCTTCAAGCTCTTTCCCAGACAAACCCCAATTATGCACCTCCAAGGCAACTGTTCTGATTTTTTCCTATCAGAGATTAGTTTTGCTTATTCTAGAACTTCTGACTAGTATTATACAGATACTTTTGGGAATAAAAGCTTTACTTCTACTGTCAGCTCTAAATTTCTGGAATAATGAAATTTGGTCTTTGGGTCTCACTGAGTACTAAATTCCTGTTGTCTACATAGAATTATAGATGCTTATCCAGGGCATAATTGTAGCTCACCCTTGGGTCTGGTTGACAAGAGCTAGCTTATGTTCTCAAGCGAGACACTTTCATGACATGTTTTTTGTGGAATAGAAAAGTGAAAGGCTTTTGGAAGAGAATCTGGTGAACAATTAAAAAAAACACATAAGTTCGTAGGCATCTAGATTTTTAGTCAGCTGAACATGAAGGCAAAGCTGGTTGGCTGCCTCCAGGGCCAGGAGCACATCCTGCAGCGGGGTCCCAGTGGGGTGGGGGTGGAGAAGCACATTCTAACCTCAGGCGAGGGTGGGCAGTTCCCCCTTGACTACTTCATCTATGCACCTTTTTCTTTTTCCTTTACCCCTGCCTCCTCGGACTGCCTGATCTTTAGTTCTCTTTTCCCAATCTTACTTGCTAGCAGCTATGAATAATTGGATACCCTGTGTCTGAGGTTCTTTGTAGTTCCTACAGCTTGCCAGGCACTGAGGCTTATGGAGGTTCTTTCTCACAGTTCTTTGGAGAGGGGAATGACAGTTTCTCCACACTCACTAGGGTGGCTTGCTTGGCGGGCTGGCCAAGTGAGAACTGCTAAGGGGCTGTGACTATGAGTCAGCATTTCTCCTCATGGACTCAGGCCTGGGGAGAAACCCTGGGAGAGGATGTGGAGGAGGCATTTTTCTTTCCCAGACTAGAGCTCAGACATCCCTAGGGGCAGGGGGTGGCCAGTAGAAGCTGGCCGGAGTGAAGGGTTAGGAGTGTGGGCTGGAGTATAATTGTGTGTATGGTATTCATGTGCATGCACAGATCACTGAATTTAGGGCAACTAGCAGCACAATTTGAAGATGTGTTCTTATAAAGTCTTAGGCTGTTAAAAATAATTGAAAGTAGATTTTTATGGGCCTCAGAAAATAGACTGTATGGAAAAAAAAGAAGCAAACAGTTAAATTACGTTATCTTGTCTAAAAGGTATAATAGAATTTTTAAAGCATGCTGAATAGTTTAAAAGTCTTTAGAAGAGTTTTTTCTTTGTCTTTTAATTTTTGGTTTGGTTCTTATACAAAGTGTTACATTAAAAAAGTGTTACATATAATAGCCATAATACCAGTAGGTATTCTGTAATATGTGATCACAGGAAGTTCAATAAATTATTTTAAGAGTTTATTTTGTATTTGAGAGATTCAGATTGTTTTACTTATTTTAGCCCAAGAACCACATGCACTTTTGAATTAAAGGATTCTCTACTACTAATTAAGAATTTGACTGTTGTATAAACTACCTAATGTTTGGTAATGGTGAGATACCTTGCTAAATTTAGGCCTAATATGTAGTGAACTGTGCAGCTTTTCCCCTGTTGAATAAATACACTTTCAAAAACTCTCATTTGTTTATCTTCAAGTAACTTGCTTACTTGTTACTGTAGTTGTTTCAATAGTTTTTTTCAGTAGTCACTTAAAACTAAATTCCTGATTTCTTACATTATGTGGAAATATCCCAGGAACCATGCCTGGGTTGAAGAGGCTTTTTTGTTTCCCAGGCATGATTTTGTACTTTGAAGTTGAAGTAAAATATTCTGGAAGGCAGAGTGATATATGTTTGGATATATTATTAAAATCCAATTTCAAGAATATGTGAGAATGTATTAGAGAAAATGCTACATATATGATAATGTACCAAACTGTGTATTAAATAGTGCCATTAATATCATCATTTCAGCATATAGTGATATGACTTTTAATTAGTCACCATCTCTGGTAAGGACAGTTGACTAATTTAAAAAAAAATGCTTGTCAAACATGTGGGCATTGTATCTTGCTCACATTCTTCCACAAGTTATTCCTCTTGCCCAACCTAGATTTCTCTTGACGCTTAGACTGGTTTTCTGTTGTCTTGCCCTTTGTGGTAACTGAGAACAGCTGCACTCCAACTCTTAACTACTGCTGGGGCTCCAAAGCAATAGCTCGTTCCCCGGGGCCTAGTGTCCCTCATAGGGTCACCTTGACCTCAGTGGCCTCATCTCCTCTGTGGGGAACTTGGAATTGATTGTGGCTTGAGCCATATTGTGTTTCTCGGGGGTATGATAGGTGATTCATCAGGCCTCTGGTAGGAAAGGTGAACTTTTAAAGAAACAAGTAGCAAATCTTTTGGCCTCTTTCTTGGTACCAAGCACCATGAGTTAAGGGAGTACTTCATGGACTATTAGTGATCCACAGGTGCTCTAGATACAACCAAATTTCAACACTGGCATTAGTGCTGTGTAAAAAAAAGATGTGGATAGAAATGAGTTCCTTTCTCCATAGGCATTTCCACAATTTAATATGACTGTGCATAGTAAGAAGCTATATTAGAGAAAGAGGCCTGAGCCCAGGGAGTCTATTTGAATAATACATAACATTTACACTTAAAATAATGGAATGGGGATGGATCTAGGCTAAAAATCTGGACACCTTTGTTCTAAAATAAAATGTTGGTCGATGAAAAGAATGTACTGCTCTAAAACAGACTCAGTATATAAAGTCAAATTTTGGATAGGCAGAAAGTGCTACAGGAAACTATACTCAAAGATTATTTGAGAGCAATGTAAAACTGGGAAAATTCCTTTTCTGCATATTCTGTGGGGATCAGGGTGGGCTTCAGCTTCACTAAACTGTCATCCGGATGCTTAGTGAGTCCAGTAGAATTTCATGGTTGTGCATGGTACAACAGTCTTTGGAGTATCATACAGAACATGGATGTTCTTCTGGCAGGACTAAGTTATTTTGCCACTAAAACATTGGAAAAATGAGTGTTTTTTTCTGATTTTAAGAAAAATAATTTTCCTAACATTTTATATACCAGTCTATTTCAATACTTTCTAAAGTTTTCTATTTGTTTTTTTTTTTTTTTTTCTTTTTTTTTGCGGTACTGGGGATCGAACTCAGGACCCTGTGCTTGCTAGGCAAGCGCTTATTCCACTGAGCTATATCCCCAGCCCCTTTCTAAAGTTTTAATGCCTATTTCTGTTCTTGTTTAGTGTAAGTAGTAGTCTAGTATTTCATATCTAAGCACACATATTTACTTAAAAAATCTAAGTGCATCAATATTTCATAGTGTTTTATAAAATTACCATTACTTTCACGAAACCCACCACCAGAAGAACTTTGGGAGCAACTGCTGTGCTATACAGAAGTCACAACTAGTGAGCCAGGAGGACCAAGCTCCAAATCTGAGACTGCCATGAACTGGTGTGGTATCCTTGAGTAGAGAACCTTTACAAAAGAGGAGGGATTTTAACTGGCTTTGAAAGAAAGTCAGGTTTTGGATAGGCAGAAAGGGGCACAGGAAACTATACTCAGTGAGAGAGAAGGGTAAGGAGAGAAAAGGCCAAAGTATATGGCATATGTGGGTAATAAGAGAGTATATCCAGTTCTCATGAATTTGTCTCAAATTTAATTTCTCAAATGCAAACCTAGGGTCTCTGTTCTCTGCCGTGACCTTGCCTGCTACTCTCTATACCTATTCACAGTTTATCAGGCCATGCTAGATGAAAACTGCAGAGAGGGGGGCACAGAGACCTATGACTCATACAATACATTATAATTACTTTTTCTTTAAAAAATTATTTTTTATGAATTAATACATTAGAAACAGGTCATTTATGTTATTCACATATATATTTTCCATTTGAAATTCTGTTGCCGTGAATACTTTCAGATTTATTTTGTCTGGACCAATCTTTATTTCATCTCTACTTTTGAAGAATTTTTTTTTTTTTTTTTTTTACTGGATGTTGAATTTCAGGTTATAGGCTTTTCTCACAGCTCTTTGAAGATGATACTCCAGTTTCTGATGAGAATTCAGTGCTGTTTGTAATTAACACCCTCTTATCTGTAATACATTTCATTTTTCTTGGTACATTCAAGTGAAAAAAAATCCCACAATGGGGAGTAATATTTGCAGATGTTCCCACATCTAATAAAGTTGTCACTAGAATATTAAAAACATTCACAACTCAACACTAAAAAGACAACACAATTAAAAAATGGGCAAAACACTTGAACATTTCTAAGAAGTATACAAATGACTAATAGAAAGATGGGTAACACTGGGAAAATGCAATTCACAACTATAATGTGATGCTATTTAACAGTAGAGTGTTTAAAATAAAACATGAGAATGGTTAGCAGTTTGAACTGTTACACATTGCTGGTAGACATGTAAGTGTTGCAGATGGTTTGGAAAATGTTTTGGTAGTTCTTAAAAGATGTAAACATATAAATGCTAACCTAACATTTATTCTCATATATATATATATATATATATATACACACACACACACACACGTACATATACTCAACAATTGAAAATACTTGTTCACATAAAAACTTGTACACAAATGTTCATGTCAGTTATTCATTATAGCTCAAAGGTAGACAAAACCTAAATGACCATCCCTAATGAAAAGATAAACAAAATGGTGCCTATCCACATAATGGAATATCATGTATCCATGAAAAGAAATTAAGTACTGATATATGCTACAGCATGAGTGAACACTGAGTTCCCAGATGAAAAAGTCAGATGCAAAAGGCCATGTGCTGTAGGAATCCATTCATCTGAAAATTTTAGAATAGGCAAATGTCTACAGACAGAAAGCAGATTAGCAGTTGATAAGGGTTGGAGGATGAAGACGGGAAGTAACTGCTAAAGGAGACTGTGTTTATTTTAGAGCAATGAAAGTATTTTGGAATTATCAGTGGTGACAGTTGTGTAACTTTGTGTATGTGCTAAAAACCATTGAAATATACTTTAAAGTATGAATGTTATGACTTGTGAATTATATCTCAGTTAAAAATAATACTTGATAAGTAATTCTTAAAATTGTCAAGGTTATCAAAAACAAGGAAAGTCTGAGAAACTATCACAGCCAAGAACAACTTAAGGAAATCTGACCACAAAATAAAGTTTGATATCATGGGTGGGATCCTGGGTGGGAAAAGGAATAGGGCAAAACTGAGAAAATTGAATAACATATGGATTTAATAATAAGTATATCATTATTGGCTCATTAATTGTGACAAACCATATCCATATATTAATAACAAGAGAGGCTGGATGTAGGGTATATGAGAACTCTTTATCACTATCAAAATACACTAATAGATTTCTAAAAGTTTTCTTAGGAAAAAGTAAATGATGGAAAAATATTACTAGCCTTTGTTGAATAATTAGACATTAACTTCTACACATAAATGAAAGCTCCTTCTAACTTTAGAAACCTGTGATTTCATGCATAGTGTAGCCAGTTGAGTTTTGGGCTACCAGTCAGTTTTCAGCCAGACCTGAATTAGTTGTTTGTGGACCCCAGCGTGGTAGAAGGCACTGAGGGAATAACATTCTCATCAGTGGAAGGCTCCTCTTGCAGGATGTCCACCTCCCACACCCTGTGCCAACACTTGTGCCTTGTTGTCAGCTGTCCTTTGGAACTTTAATCACGTTATGTGAGGAGGTGTACTCCATTTCAATGCCTATTATGCCATAATACTTGATAAGTATGTTTGGGAGAGATCAAGATGAACCCAGGGACGAAAACCACACATTCAATAGCAAATTGCACACATAATTGCTTACAACTATGCTAATGAGTTTGAGGAAGAACATGCTGTGATAGCATATAATAAGATCTCTCCTGGCTCAGAGTAGCTTTCCAAGGGAATGTGGAGTAAACTGAGAGAAAGGACCAGTAAGAAAATTTCGGGTGATTTCCGCATAGGGGGTGGCACTGGGAAGTCCTTGAGTCTGAGGAGGGCAAAGACTTGGGAGGAACTGAAAATTACCCTTGAGATCTTGAGGTATGGGGTCAAGCACTGAGGTAGGTAGTTGGAGAAGATTAAGCTAAGGTATGAGAACCTTAGGGAGTCATTGAAAGCTGTTAAGATCGGTAGTGTTTTGATCAGCTATGTGTTAAAAGCCATACTCTGTTCAACTTAGTGACTTAATAAAACTCTATTTTGAAATTTAAAAATCAAAAAAGGTCTAGAATGAAGCTCAGTGCAAAAGTCCTGCATTCGATTTCCACTACCATAAAACAAACAAGCAAAACTGAAGCAAACCAAACCAAGAAAAACACCCCACCCCTAAGTGCAGGGTGCAGAGTAGGTTTAGGAAGCCGCAGTTGGTGGAGTGGTAAGACCAGTGGGCACTCAGGCAGGCGGTGAAGAGAAGTCACGTGATGAGAGGAAAAAATTAGTAGGTCGAAACAGAGGAATCGATAAGAAAGTTTATGAAAGATAAATAATGTAATTTATATATACAGATATCAGAAATACCCAGTAGGTATATTTTTGAAAAACCTAACAAATAATTTTTTTAAAAAGCCAAACACAAAACGGCGAACTAACCCATCAAGCCAGGGTTACATGAAAACCAAGAACTAGGTCTGAAAAGCAAAATGTTCAGATATAATAATGAAGCTGCTAGTATTTTTTAAAAGCACAATTATTACTTTAACATACCCAGTGCAGTGTTCTCAAAAAGCTGTTTTGCTTTTTTATCAGAATTTATAAGATGTGTCGTGCAAGATTTGTGTATATTTTCTACTTTGCCTGTAGTTGGAGCATGGCGATGTGTCTTCTGAAGTTAAGCTAAAGAGTGTCATTTTGAAAGATGCTCTCTGAGGCAGGCCTGGCTTAGGTGCCAGTCCCCAGTGGGATGGAGTCAGGATGCTTTTTCCCAGCGAGGGTGCTCAGTGACAACACAGGCCAGACAGAGGGTCAGCTGTGACCCGGCAGACAGACTCACAGCCACAATACACACAGCTGCTGCCTGGTTGCATTACAAAGGTGTCTCAGCAGAAGCATTTTGGCTGTCTGAAATACAGCTTTTGCGTGGTACTCAGGCTATATTTTACAAGTTTATTTTCTAACATGCAGGCACGATTTTATGGTATCTGGAAGATTTTGCTGAATGTTGATGGTGCACTGTTGGCCAGACAGCACATTTCCAGATTTAGAGTGTAAGAGAAGAACAGCAAGGGGTAAGTTCAGCTGCAGGTCAATGGACACTTGCACTACAGTTCCCTCACTGAGCCCTGGGCTACATTATCCCATGGGGACCAATCCCATAAAGCATGTTCAGCAGAGATGGCCCTAGGTGTTTGCTTTTATGCCTGTTAGCCACATTTACACTGGGAATATGTTGTTATCACATTGTAAACATTATTCTTGATATCGGAAAGAAAATTGGGGGAAGTGTCAAGAACTAGCATATAAAAGCTGTGGTAAAATTGCCGGTGGTTATTACTTTCTAAGTATTTAAGAGCTGCAGAAGGTAAGTGCAGCTTGTAAGAAAAGGTTGTGAGACACATTAATCAATGTTTGTTAATTTTATTTCAAATTGTGTGAATCTTATATATTCTAGCTTGTGGCCGATGTTGGAATAATCTGGAGGGGATACAATATTTTTTGCTGAGAAATGGCTTTCTGAAAGACTTGAGAGTTTATGCATTCTTCCACATAGATCAAAGATACCTAGATGTTTTAAAATTGTGATCCCATTTACCACTTAAAGTTTTTGTTTAGCTGTCTAATTTTGTTTTTAAGAAAGAGGAAACATTAAACATTGCAGTAGTATTAATCTATGAAATCTTAATGTTATCTTTTTTTGTTTTTTTGAGACAGCATCTCGCTCTGTAGTTCAGGCTGAACTTGAACCTACTATGTAGTCAAGGCTGGCCTTGAATTCACGGTGATCCTCCTGCCTCAGTCTCCTGTGTGCTGAGAATACAGGCATGTGCCACCATGCCTGGTGAAATCTTAATTTTAAATGGCAGCTATCAACAAGTTTGTCTTTAACGAGAACAAAACATTGTAAACATTTATACTAGAGATTTGACTTTTTTTTTTTTATCAGGAATTGAACTCAGGACCTTGTGCTTGCCAGCGTGGTGCTTGTGCCACTGAGCTATATCCCTGGCCCTTATACTAGAGATTTGTACTAAACATTTTAAACATTTGTACCAAGAACTGCTTGCCCATCTGAAGTCTCTTATTGTCCTTAATAACAGTTTTTTTTATGACATAACCACACCCTGTTTGTCCTTAAAACCACTTTTTTTTTTTTTCCAGAGCTTCCCCAGTTTCTAGATCTGGGTGGTTTCTCGACTTCTTATCAGGGATGTGCCCAGACCAGAATGACCGATTACCAGGGCCTGTGTGTGCTGGCCCACAAAGATATTATGAGCTCTTCAGAATCAGAAGATGAGAAACCGAAGCCTCGGCCAGGTAACTAAGAAGGTTATGGACAGGCAAACATCCAAGGCAACCATTTTTGTCATATGCAAGCTTAAATGATGAGGAAGCCAGTTGGTAAAGGAAAAGAAAGGAAACTCATATATGAAGAAAGATACAACTAAGGAAAGACAGAAGAGAGTGACTGCCTGTGATCCTGATAGTCTCTGAGCTAAGTCTAGCCTATTCATCTTTTAAATAAATTTAAGTTTTCCTTGTGTTCACCAGAAGAAGGCTTAGTCTTTATAGCCAGAGAGAAATTATTCTGATTGATGACATTTGCTATGTGGCTAGCAGATGGTTAAATCTGGAAAGAAGTCCAAATCTAACAGAGAATCAAGCTTAGTCTTAAAAATTGCTTTTCAATCATGGAGATTTTTCTAAAAGGTTGCTACTTCTGGTTACTAGGGGGCAACCAAAGTGAATTCTCTTCATCTGAGGGATACTTACCTGTATGTTTTGCCTCATCTTGGGGTGAGAGTTCCTTTAAAATAAAACGCTTACTCTTTGGCTTTCCCAAAACAAAGCAACTCTGAGAAACCTACCTGCATCCTCTGTGGTTGGAGTACAAAAGGGGAGGAGGCTGTGAAATGGCGCAGAGGGTGTGACCACGTGTCTGATGACTAAGATGGAACCCATGTAGGAGTTGAGTCAGTAATAACGTGCCTCTCGCTGCAGCTCAAGTTGCCTGCAAACCCCCACGCTTTTTAGCAAATATTATTTTGAATGTCAGAGTGCACAGAGCTGTTCTCTAGGGTTGGGCTAAATTTGACTCTGTGGGAGAATAAACCTAGAATTCCAAACGTGGTGATCCCAACAGAGTATGTGATGCAAGACCAATTTTCCACTTGTGCCTGGTGGGTTTTTCAAATCTCACACAGAAATGAGAGATGCCAGACGGGGTGTTGACTTGCTCCAAACATAAGGTAGTAATTTAGGTTTTATTTTAAATAGGCATTAGAGTCTGGGTGATCCACAATTTTAATTTAGGCAGGAGCCTGGGAGAATGGCAGAAGACAAGAGCTCGGCAGCGCTCTGGTGAAGAGTAGGGAAGGGAGGACGAGGACCTCCGAGCTTCAGTCCAGTTCAGAAGGAGCAGTTTTATAGTAATATGAAGGCAACAGTAAGTCAGTGTCTTAAAATGGCCCTGTTGAAAGACCCAAAGGAGATGCTGGGTGCTGTGATTTGAAGGAGCAGTTTCTTTCTTTAACATGAAGATAATAGGGTAAACTATAATGACTTAAGCATTATCAGCTGACTGCATTGTTTAAATACTGACCCAGGCTCAGCAGCAACCTACTCAGGGAGGTCGGGGAGAAGGGGGCTCAAGGAGCAGTTTGGAAAAAATAGGTCAGCAACATTTCTTTCATTTCTTTTCAGGCTGATGCAATGGAACTTGGCATTCTTTCTGCAAAGCCCATTTGTCCTGTGATGCATTCTGTCTTTTTTTTTCAAGGAGAAAAAAAGGAAATAATAAAAACAATGATACAAAATTTCAAAATAAAATAATAGAGTAACGGTTAGTATATTGCTTATTATCTTCAAAGTAGTTGCTCAGATTAGAAGACATAGGCATGAAAAATTGATCAACCTTTCTTTTCAGTGGAATTTTTAGCTATTATTAGTGTAGTTACCTTAACTGCCACACACACACACACACACACACATCCTTTCCTTCCTTCTTTTCTCTTTTCTGCATCCCAGTTTCTCTTTCCTTTTGAACAGTATCTTCCCATTTCACAATATCTACTACACCTTTTGGATCTTATTTACTTTTTCAGCTTCTTACACTAGGGAGACAATATGATGTTTATATATGTTAGACTAATTTATTTCACTTAATGGATATGGTCTCAAGTTGCATCCATTTCCCTATAAGTCTCAAGTTTTACCTTCTTCATCGCTGAGTAGTACTTCACCATGTAAAAATACAACATCTTTTTTATTCATTCCTTGCTTGATGGGCATTTGTGTTGTTCCTAAAATTTTGCTATTACAAACTGTACTGCCATAAACCTGGGTGCACATACACTGTTGTGAAAGATTAGAGGCCAAATGGGACCTCTAATCCTAGTCCTTTTAGGAATCTCCCAGTGATTTTCATAGTGCTTGCACCGGTCTACACTCCCACCAACAGTGAAGAAGGATTTCTTTTTCCCCCACAGCCCCACAAGCATTTGCTATTAATGATTTATTGATTACAGTTATTCTTTCCGGGGTAAGATGAAATCTCAGTGTTGTTTTAATTTGCACTCCTCAAATGACCAATGATCAACATTTTTCATATATTTCTTTGCTGTCCGTGTTACTTCATCTGAGAAGTGCATATTCATCTCAGATGCCCATTTTTTTTGTGTGTGATGAACATTTTCCTTTTCAGTTCCTTTTTTATTTTAGGTAAAAATGAAGAAAAACAAAACAACAAAAACAAAGACATAAATAAAACAACATAATAACAATGGTACAGAATTTCAAAACAAGGTGATAGGAAATTAGCAATGCTTGTTGTATTAGATATTGTTATCTTCAAAGTGGTTACTCAGATAACCAGATCAAGGCATGTAAGAAATCAGACCCCCCAAATTCAAAGACCCAATCCAAAAATGGGCATCAACGGATGCAATGACAGAGGCCCATTTTTGGGTTGGATCTTTGAATTTGGGGAGGTCTCCTTATATGTTCTAGATAGAAGTCCTTTGTCTGAGGGACAGTTGGCTAAATTTTTTTTTCACACTCTGTGTGGGTTTTCTTTTCACTCCGTTGGTGATTCCTGTTGATGTACATAAACTTTTCAATAAGGTGAGATCCCAGGTGTTGATTTTTTTGAAGTACTTTCTGTGCAGTTTGGGTTTTATTCATGAAGTCTCTGCATACCCGTATGTCTTCAAGATTTCTACCCATTTTTTCTTCCAGTGGTTTCAGAGTCTCAGTTTTAATATTTAGATCTTTGGTCCATTTTGACTTTGGCTTAGTGCGTGCTGTTAGACATGAGTCTGGTTTTAGTCATTGACATATAGAGAGCCAGTTTTTCCAGCACCATTTATTAAAGAGGCTGTCTTTCTTCCAGTGAACATGTTTGATTCCTTTCTCAAAGATAAGCTGGCTGAGTGTATTTGTATTCTGTCTGCAACTTCTAATCTGTTTCATTGATCCTCAGGTCTCTCTTTTTGCCAGTACCACACTAATTTTATCACAGTAGCTTTGTGTTATATTTTCAAGTCAGGGATTGTGATGCCTCCTGCCTTTCCTTTGTTGCCCAGAATTACTTTTGCTATGCTAGGTCTCATCTGGTCCCAAATGAATTTTAGGAATGTTTTCTCTGGTTCTGTGAGGTATGCTAACGATATTTTGATCAGGATTGCATTAACTCTGTACAACAGTTTTGGGAGTATGGCCATTTTCACTATGTTGGTTCTCCCTATCCATGAGCAAGGGATATCTTTCCATTTTCTGATACATTTTTCAATCTCCTTTTTCAATATAATTAACTGATATTAAGTTATTCAGAATTTTTATATCTTCTTGATTCAGTTTTGTTAGTCATACATATCTAGGAATATGTCCTTTTCTTCTATATTTTCCATACTATGAAAGTAAAGATTTTCAGAGTAGGTATGGATGATCTTCTGAATTTCCATAGGATGTGTAGTGATTCTACCCTTTTAATTCCTCAGTGCATGAATTTGAGTCTTTTCTTTCCGTTTTTTGATAAGGTTGGCTGAGGGTTTATCAATGTTATCTGATGCATGTGATGATGGGTCATTCTCTTGAAAGGATGCACAGTATTTTCCTTGGGCAAATGTTTATTGAGTGCTTCCCATACTCTAAGCATTACCTACCCAGCTGAGAACAAGGCAGTAAATAAAACAAAGTCTGTCCTCATGGATATTACCTCCTAGTGGAGAAAAGCCTGAGTTTAAATCCTGACTCATCGGTTATTAGCTTGGTATATTAGTCTGCTTTTGTCTCTCCATCAAATACTTGAAGCAGGCTAGGTTTATAAAAAAAAAGTGGTTACTTAAGTTCTCCATGTGCAAGGTGCAGGAGCATGTCTAGTAATGGCTTTACTGCTGTCAAGAGTCCTGAGTCAGCACATACTATGAGGTAGCAAGAGACGGTTAGCACATGTCTATGCCTAAGTGTTTGTTTTCTGTTCCTCTGGGGTTTAATCACGGAGGCTCCATCTAATGACCTTATCTAACAATCCCTCTCCAAAGGCCCTGCCTCTAAATAACATAGTCAAATAGAGTTTCTGTTCTCTTCATACCATTAACATGTGACTTTGGAGATTAAATTGCCTTTGTAAGACAAACCATATTTAAATCAGAGCACTTGGTGACTTAGCTGTAGGGGCATAAGCCTTTTTGTGCATTAGTATCTATATCTGTAGACTAGTCTGACAAAATTGTACCTATTCCCATATGGTTATTAGGAGTATTAAATGGAGGCAAATTAATGTAAAGAGTTGCAATAGCTACCTAGGTATGGTGGACAAATCTGTAATTCCAGCTACCTGGGGGACTGAGTCAGGAAGATCACAGGTTCTAGTCAGCTGGGGCAACTTAATTAGACCCTGTCTCAAAAAAAAAAAAAAAAAAAGCACAGGGGATGTAGCTCACTATAAAAGCCCTGGAGGACTTCCGGGAAGATGGTGACTAGGTAAGCAGCGGAGAAAGAACCTCCCAGAGGATCACCATCCAGGCACTGGATTATAGCAACATGAGAAAGACAAGAAGAAAAGAGGTGGGTCCCCTGTTTTGAAAGGATTTGAAATGAGAATTGAAGCCCTCAGAAAGAGCAAACAAGATCCCTCCCTGAGGAGCAGCTCAGGTGGCCACCATGGTATAGCTAGAGGAAGAGGAGGAGGAAGAGGGAGTCACCACTCCATACACACCCTTGGCCCACTCCCTCATTCCTATACTTGCAGCTTCAGCTTTGGAAGCCTGTGCTCTCGGGAGCCTCCTGATTCAGCAAGAGCAGAGTGAAATTCCAAGAGCTGGGCCTAAACCGAAGCAGAGAAAGCGCAGCCCAGAAAAGAAGCAGTGACAGCTGGGAGGTGCTGTCGAACCCAGCTTGATGATGAAAAGGAACAACAGCCACTAAAGCAGCACGCCCGCTGTGCAGCAACCTGCTCCAACCAGCGCCTTGAGGCAAGGCGGAGACAAAGCCACCAGTACACAGCCCGCCACACCCAGCGCCATGCTTGCCCCAGCGCTGCGGCCTGCTACCTCTCCCCTGTGAGAGTAAATACCAGCAGAGAGCAGCAGAGAGCAGCGGCAATGACCCTTGGGCCATGGCAGTTCCCGGGGATCCAGCCAGTGAACAAATGGGAACTGGAGCACACCAGGAAGAGTGAAGTGCAGATGGAGAAGGGCCAGATGGCCTCATGCCCTTCTCTCTCCAACACCAAGCAGGAAGCACGAACTGAGTTACCGGGCTCCAAGTCCCATCCTGAACTCCCTCTGTGAGCACCTTGAAACCTGGTGCCCCTCATACCCAGCATGTGTTCCAGACAGCAACAGGCTGAGACCACGGGCTTCAGGACCCATCTGAACTACTACTATGAGCACGGAGAGGGACTTCATACTGCCTGCAAATATGAACCTTGCATGAACCCATAGAGACAAGTAATGTGAAAAACAGCAATACCGGAGTCCAAGAGATGACAAGATGCTCTACACAGAAGACCTGAGAAACTCCTCCAGTCGTCTCCTAAAACTAATAACTAAACTTAGAACACACCCTGGGGTACTTCAGTGAGCACCGGTGGGGGAGACCTCACCTCACTTGCGCCCAGCATTGTAAGTGCACCCAATGACCAGCTGTGTAAGGGCCGGGGAGCGGCAGCACTGGAGATCAACAGGTGGGAGGAGGCAAAGACCTGGAAGTAGGGTGCAGACCTTGAACTCTAGCTGGGTGGGGACAGCCTCCAAAGAGTTATAGGCGGCCTGCAGGGAGACATTGGTGGCCTGTCTCCCCCTACAGCAGCCTGTAGGGGGGAGGGGCTCCCCGCATTCTACATGAAAACCCTGATGTCCTGGACCAGGCCCCCGGGTGCATAGCAACGGGGTGGAACCTGGTGGTCCACAGGGGGGGCGACTCCGCAGACTCAGCCTGGCCTCTAAGGGCCTCAAGGGCTTGCCAGTGGGGTGCTTACCATAGTGTGCCTGGGTCCCTGCCTTTGTACCATCTTTGAGTTTGAGTGCTTTTCCACCTAGTGCCATAGTTATTTGTGTATGTATGTTGCAGCATAATTTGAAGCAGCCATGTGTCTTCTCAACGTGAGAGCCCCAGGGAGTGAATAAAACAAAAAAACACAGTTATTATCAAAGGGAAGATGACTACTAGGGTGGGGGAACAACAGAGATGAGGGCGGTGAAAATTGTTTGATCAATTGTACGTACCTTTTTTTGTATAACTGAGTAACCAATTTAAAGATAATATTATGTAATACAGCAACCATTGTTAATTCCCTAGTATCTTCTCCGTAATTTGGTATTTCCCTTATTGTTTTTGTGTTATTCTGGTTTATGCCTGTTTGGTTGTTGATATATTTCCATTCTTTTGTCTTTAAAATAAAAAATATAAAAAAATAAAATAAAATCCCTGGAGTCAATCCTCAGTACTGGGACAGGAAGAAAGAAAGAAAGAGAGAGAGAGAGAGAAAGATTACAGCAGAAAATGTTTGATGGTAAGAGATAAATATTACAAGTGAATGAGCTTTAGTTGTGTCCAAGGAAAGGGAAGTACAGCGGAAACATTCATGCTTCTGGTCAGTCTGGAGCAAATGCTTAAAGAAGTCCTTCGACCAAATATGGCTATCATGTGTTGAGTTCAAAACTGATAAAAGGTCAAAGGTCTCAGAAATTCTCAGTTAAACCTTTAAAACAGAGATCTAAGGGGAAATGTAGTATAAAAACAGATTGACTATTCTTTCTCCAGGATTTAGTGATTACATTTATAGTCTTAGACCAAGAGAGACCCTGCATGGAATTAGTAGGCAGTACTAAAAATGTGGTTCTTTCTATAAAAGGAAATGTAGCCATTACCCTTGTACCAGTAGAAGACTTGTCATGAGGATTTGCTAGATGGCCTTCTGGGATTCTGAGACGTTGGTGCTACACTTTACTTTGTGTCAGGGGTAATGGTTTGGTCACTCAAAAATTCTTTTCTTGAGTACGGGGATTGAGCCGAGAGGCACTGTACCACTGAGCTATATCCCAGCTCTTGTTGTTTTTTACTTTGAGAAAGGGTCTTTCAAGTTGCCCACGTGGGACTCAGACATGCCACCCTTCTCCTTCAGCCGCTTTCACTGCTGGGATTATGGGTATGTGCCACCGTACTTGGTTCAGTCAACCAGTTTTTATACGAAATCTTGAGAGCTGTGAGTTTCAATCCTGTCAATCTAAACCACCTGTTTGGGCTGACTCATCGCCCCGTTACCTTCCAGTTCCATTTTTTTTCTAATCTGCAAAACAAGCAAAGCTGAAAGAGAAACCTCTGGTGAAAGCGGTGGAACCAGTTGTCTATGAATTTATACCCTCGTTGCTAGAACGCCTGTATTATTTTGGAGCAGATAGTGAAGCATGTGTACCTCACTTCAAAGTGATACACATATCTGGAATACATGTTAACTGGCAGTGTTGGTTTTGCTATGTCTATAGACAAAGCCATTTGTTCATTCCAGATGCTTCTAGTTTTTATGATCTGCTTCTCTGATATTTCCAGATATGGTTCTGAGAGAAAATGGGTGCATGTTCTCTCCTTTTGGAGTAAATACACTTTGGAGCAAGGACTGTACTACTGATGAAAATGTCATACTGGGTCTCATCGCCATTCATTTGTCGCTTTCTTGACCCTGTGTCATCCAGGGAGTGTCAGAAACCACATGGTGCTTCTGAGCCTTACAACTTTTGTGCTTAGGTTTCTGATTTAGCTGACAGATGTTAAAATACAGACCAAGCCAGATAACTCTCCAGTGAGAACACAGGCACAAAAACTAAAAAGTGCAATTATTCCAGCCTAGGGAAGGGTTATATTGATGTTCAAATATTTCCCTACAGATAGCCCCTTAATTTTTTTTTTTCTGGTAGCCTAATATGCCTTGGGTTAGAGGAAACCAAGTAAGTCTCTTTTCTTCTGGTTGATTTGATCTCTTTTCCACACCTCTAAGAAAATGGATATATTTGGAGCTCAACAGACCATGGGAATATTGACATTGACAATGGGCTCACGTTCTGTTTTGGCTAGCAGGGTTCTAACCAAGCAACTTTTGGCTCTGAAAAAAAAAAAGACATAAGATCTGGAGAAAACTTCTGTTGGTACTAACCTAGCCATTTTATGAAATCTGAGGCCCCTGGTGACTTTGCAAGGGGCACAGACAGGTATAGCAGAAGCAGTACTTGGACTGGGTCTCCTGGGTCCCAGTTGCTTCCTTTCCTGTGATCCTGCCCTCTTATGTACACTCTGAACACCCCTGAGGTTTTCTCTTGAGACTGGTTTTGAGGACAAAGCTCACAGAGGAAGCTGCAGCAGGGCCTCTGGCTCACTCCTGTCTTGCGTGCACCTTACCTCAGCTACAAGTCACCCAGTTTTTCTTGGGAAATGCTAGCCAGGAACATGGTTGAATTCTAGGCCTCACAGAAATAGGCCAGAACTGTGAATTGATAAATTAAGAAACTGAGGCTCAAACAGGGGATATGACTTGATCAAATTTCCACAGCTATCAGGAATTCAATGAATAAATATTTATGTAGCACTCAGGGTGTGCCAGGCCTGTGGAAACTGCTAGGAGACTTGACTGAAAATAAGACAGATGTGGTTCTCCCCCTGGAAGTATCTGCCACAGTAGCATGACAGAAAATAAACAGTGCAAGTGGAAGGAATCTTGTGAAGAACTGGAGTCCTGCTAGAGAACTTGACCTAATTTGATAGTATCAGGACCAGACTCAAATCTTCTGTTACAGGTCAAGGTGCCTCATATTTTACATCTAACTTACCAGAATTTTGGTAGAGCGTTCCAGCCAGGGAGGGAGATCTCTGAAGTGATTTTTTTTCCTACTTACTTTATTTAGATACTTAGGTTAATATTTTAAAAATTTTCTGTTTTATAGGACAGTGCTCCAGTAATTTTTGCCACCCTCCGAAAATCTTAGGGTTCACAGGGGAAGTGAATGTCAGGACATTTCTGAGGGAGACCTGCTTCTGATTCCTTCTAGAAGAAAGCCTAAATCTTTACTCTGGAATTTGTGACATGTGCCAGTTGCCACTCCTTACCTGGGCTACCATCTTGTGGCTAGTAGGATGGCTCCTTCCTGGCCACAAAGGTTTTTTTTTTCTGTATTTCATTTCTTGAACTTTGAAACTTCCTCAGTGGCAGGTGCTTTTCTTGCTGGGAGCCCCCTGACCGCGCGCTCCGCTCCTTTCTGCCCAAAACCCACCCACCGCTCTCTTACCGGCTCTGCTCTCCTCTTCAGCAGCTGTCACTGGTTTTGTGTACAGTGCGTCTTTAAAATAATTTGTATCCCTGTCTCTTTTCTTTCAGTGCATCCTCTCTTTGCTGGATTGCGGGATTAGGCTCCATTTCCTCTAAGTTTTAGATTACTGAGAGCGCAGTTGGCTGCTGGTGAGGCAGATTGAATCCTGCTATTCAAAGGCAGGTTGGACAGCTGGGCCAGAAGCATCCAAACCACAAGTCCAAGTGCTCCAGAGTCATTGTCTGAGGCAGCATTTATTTGTTATATGACTTTAGACTAGATTTCAGTTTCCTGTTCTATCAGTGCGTGTGTGAGTGCAGTGTCTCCTCACCTCAGCGTCTCAGGGTCTCATGGTATAATGTCTGGAAAGATCCCCTGGAGAAGCTAAAGTACTAAAATTACATCATAATGACCTGGTCTTAGACCCTTTAAAACACATACTAGGCCAGAAAATGTCATTCAGGCATTGTTTTTTAGTTGAATCTGGACACTGAACTACTAGATCCAAATTTTGGTCTTTGTCAGAGGGATGGATAATGCTAAGTGACCCAGAAGACAAAGGAAAATGGCCACGGGCACTGGCAAGATAAAAGACCTTCACGAAAATATGTTTTGAATATGTTTTAATCACATATGATGTAGTTCAGACACACTAAGTGTGCTCTATTGTTTGCATGCGTACATACATACAGATAATGTTAACTTTTTGTCACTGTGACAAAATACCTGAGAAAACCAATTGAAAGAGGGAAAATTTTGTTTTGGCTCCTGATTTCATAGGCTTCAGTTGTGTGGTGAGCTAGTTCCATTTCTTGAAGCCTGTGGTGAGGCTGAGGCAGAGCCATCCCAGGAGAAGGACATGGAAGAGCAAGGCCGTTCACCTCATGGGATCCAGGTGGTTGAGAAGGAAAAAGAGTCAGAAAAGAAAGGGCTGGAGACAAAATAAACTGTTCAAAGCAGTGCCCCTCAGAGATCTGTTTCATCCAATTAGGTCCCACCTCCATATAAGGCCGTAGAACTATGAATTCATCAATGGATTAACCACCCAATGATGTTAGAGCCCTCATGGCCCTATCAGTTCATCAAAGCCCTCCTCTGAACACTGGTATGCTAGGCACCAAGTCCTACCATATGAGCCTTGGGAGACATATAATTTCTAAACCATAATATGTATGCATCAACATTGCTGTATATTATAGGAAAAAAAAAACAAAACTTATTTTGGAATCTAAACTCTAAAATTATTCACAATTTTAATTACAAATGTTGAGTGGCCATAATAATCTCTTCAGTGCTCTGAGCCTCTGAAACCCTTAAATCATTGATGTGGAAGCCTTCTCAACCCAGAATGCTGTGGTTTTGCCTACCACATCTTCAATCTGTCTCCACCTTCCTCTTGTTTTCCATGTCGGTAAAGACATGTTAATGTCTTGGTTCAAGCCCCGCTGCCAGAGTGTTGGGCTAGCATGCAGTTCTGCACACTATAGTCCCTCCTTATCCCTACTTTGGCTTTCTGAGGTTTCCATTTTCTGCAGCAGGCTATGGTGTAAAAATAGCAAGTTACAAGTTCCAGGAGATACAAGTTCACAACTTTTAAACTGCGTGTACTTCTTAGTAGCATGACAAGATCTTGAGGTATTTTGCTCCATCCTGCTTGGTACATGAAGCATCTCTTTGTGCAGCATATCCACACTGTATGCACCATCCTGCTTCTTGGGCACTTAGTAACTGTTTCAGTTATCAGATCATTGCTGTGGAATTGCAGTACTTATGTTCAAGCGACCCATATTTTACTTAATAAGGACCCCCAAGTGCAAGAGTGATTGTATTATATTACAGTATTTTATTTTAAAATTTTATTATTTTTATTGTCAATCTTTCAGTATGCCCAATTTATAAATTATTCTTTATCATAGGTATACACATGTGGGAAAAACATGGTGTATATAGGATTAGGTACTGTTCATAGTATCAGCCATCCCCTGGAACAGTGGCTTGGAATGTATCTCTGGGGTTAATATGGAACTGTTTTACACTTAAGAAAGGGTGACTCCACACTTGAGAATGCTTGTCCTTCTATATGAATAAACCTCAGAAGTGAGGCTAAGGTAGGGCATTCTCAAGTCTTATTACTAATGTGTCATTTTTCCATAACAGAGTAAATCACTACTGCCTTTTGAAAGCATTTTAAAGGACAAAGACTATGATCCACTCTGGCCATAAACCCCAAAGAATTGAAATGTCCATATTCACAGCAGCATTATTTATAATATCCAAGAATTGAAAGTATAGTATCCAAGAATTGAAAGAATAATTTCTATTATTTATAATATCCAAGTGTCCACTGTAGTCAAATAGATAAAGTATGGTATATCCATGTGACAGAACATCAGTCAGCCTTAGAAAGGAACTTGTGACATACGTTGTATAATGAATAAATCTTGAGGACATTAGGCCAAGTGAGTAAACCAGCCCTAAAAGGATAAATGACATTGATTCCATTTTATATAAAGTATTCTTTAGTAGTCGGATTGATATAGATAGACAATAGAATGGTGGTTGTCAAGGGCTGGGGGAGTAGAGAATTGGGCTTAATTGTTCAATGGGAATCAAGTTTCAGCTTTACAAGATGACAAGAATTCTGGAGATTGGTTGTGCAACAGTATGAGGGTACTTAATACTACTGAGTTCCATCTCTCAACATGGTTAAGGCAGGAAATTTGACTTACTGTGTATCTTATCACAACTAAGGAGAACCCCAAACAAACCTAACTCCTAGGCTGCAGTACAGACCAACTAAACCAGAATCTCTGTGGGTGGACCTCGGACAGCCATATTTCCCAGGTTAAACAAGGGTGGAACAACTAACGGACCTGGTAGAGGTGACACAATCTATGGGTGGTTGCTGTAATCCAAGATGACATCAAAAGAATGGAGTCACAGGGAATAAAATAAACTGTGTGACTTGAAGGGAGAAAAGTCAGTGTTAAGGGATAGATTAGATAGGAAAGACCAGGAATAGCTCCTGAGTTCCAGATCTAGACTAAATTGTGGATTTATGGAAAAACATGAAAGTTTATGGGAAAGGTTTTGGGGATTTCTTTGGGAATAATAATTTATTTGGTTCAATGAATAAATGTGCTTAGGTAGAACTTTCTTAGAGGGATCTAGAGATTTTCATGCTCAAAATTATTCCTCCATTTTCCCCATGGAAGTCCAGGTTCCACTTTACCTTAAAAATGAACTTTGGTATTACATTTGTTCAGTTATTTATTTTATTTTAAAATACTTAGCTGTCCAAGACTGTATATATTCAGTGTGGACAGCAGGATGATTTGATAATACATATACACTGTGGAATGATGGCCACAGTCAGATGAATGGCCACATCCACTATCACCTTTAGACTCCTGGAACTTGCTCATCTTTGATTTGTCTTCCCTGCTTCCTTACTCTCTATCCTTGGCAAGTACGGCTTTACTCTCTCGCACTTTTGAGATGGTATTTCATTATGCAGTTCAGGCTGGACTTGAACTCACTATGCAGCCCAGACTGGCCTTGCACTTGGGGTGATCCTCCTGCCTCAGCCTCCTGAGTGTCAAACTTACAGATGTGTGCCACTACCCCTGGGACATTTTACTCTCTGATTCCATGAACTTGACTTTTGGATTTCACATATAAATGAGATCACATGGCATTTGCTTTTCTGTGTTTGGCTTGTTTCATTTAGCGTAATGTTTTCCAGGTTCAGCATGTCACAAATGATGGGAATTCTTTTTTTTTTTATGACTGAGTAGTATTTCAATATGTATGTTTGTATATCTATCATCTTTTCTTTTTCCATTCATTCCTTGGTGGGAGTTTAGGAGGTTTCGATATTGTGGCTATAGTGAATGATGCTGCAGTGAACATAGAGGTGCAAATATTTCTTTGAGAGACTGATTTCATGTCCTCTGAGTCTTTTTTATATAAATAATAAACAAAAGGTCAAAGGTAGAAAACTTGCCCAGTGAGCTTTTACATGCTTGAGCTTCACTTCAGATCTCCTTTGGCAAAACCATGAAGCTGGAGAGCTTTCTCTGTGGCCCCTTTCCGTGCTGTCTTGTCCCTGCCTCTGAATGTTCTTTAGGGTCCTTTTTCTCAGGACCCTATTTAAGTGAGATTGCCCTGTTCCTTCTTCCTTTGTAGAAAACCAATAGTAACAAATGGACAGTAAGATAGTAGGGACTTCTCAGACTTACGTTTCTAATACCACTTGCGTTCGAAAACAAGCTAAATGGAGATAGCAATATTTAATGTAAAGGAATAAAATTCAAATGATGTTATTTCAGGAAGGAGAAATTTTGCATGAGATGGTCACTCTCAGTTCCTTGAAATGTACCATCTTGAATGGTACATTCCAATGCTTACGTGTTCACACTTCAGTGGCGGAGGGCAATTCAGTGATTCTCATGGATCCAGAGAGGTCAATTAGGAGGAGGTTACCAAGTCACATTTGTGGTCTAGCCACTTAGATGATAGGGAAAAATATTAACTGTATCCCTTTCATGTGTCACAGAATCATGTTTTTATGAGAAAAACAAGAGTCATGGTTCTCCACATTATCCAATAGTATTCAGTAGACCAAAGATTCAAGAATAGTCTCAAATGTTCCTCCAAATGGACCTTTAAATGCCTTTATCACAGTATCCCCAGTTGTATGTTGTGACTTCAAACTACTACTATGTTTATTTTGGACAGTTTAAGCGGTAAAGCCACTTCTGGCTCCTGGAAATGAGGATAAGAAGGAATGGACAGAGCCCCTGAGAAAGCATGTTGGGCTCTTGCTCTTTTATCTCTCTTTCTAATTCAGAGCCTGGCATATTTAGGAAGTGAGCAGATACTGTTGAATGAATGGAGGTACAGTAGAAACAGCTTCCGGGTGATGTGTGTGTTTGGGTCATACTGGCTTGGGGATTGAAATCAAGGCCTTTGTAATATGTTACATCACCAGCTTTAATTTATAAAAATTTTATGTTGAGACAGGGTCTTGCTAACCACTAAATTGCCCAGGGTTGGCTTGAATTTCTGATCCTCCCTCCTTAGCCTCCCTGAGTTCTGGGATTATAGGTATGTATCACCATGCATACCTGGGTGATTAATTTTATGGTTGTAGTTTTGGTCTATTATGTGCAGATGGTATTTTGAAAGAAAACCAAGAAGACCTAGATTCCAGTCTCAATATCATTGTTCATTGTTCTGTGAAATTGGCCCAAATACTTTGTCTTCTCCAGAGCTCATTTTCTACTTGCAGAATTGGGACAGTAAAGCTGTCCTTCTCATGCACATGGTTATTGTTAGCATTAAATGAGAGAATGCTAACAAATAATAAAATTTACTGAAGACTCTAAAGTGCTCTATAAATGTCACGTAGAATCATTTTGAAAGTACTGGGTGTTTAGAGAATTGTGTGAATTAATGTGCATTGATCAAGATGTGTCTTGTTAGGTAGAAACTGAAAGTAAAACTCATACACTTAAGATGTGAAAATAAACTCAGCAACTTGACTTACACTAATTTCAATAAGTAGTATATTAATATCAAGTAGGAAATTTACAAAGCACAACCAAAATGTGACATGCGAAATATTCATAAATGATGCCTCTGAACTCCTGAAGCCCAGAACTTTTATCATTCTCCTCTCAAAAGTTTTATGAACATTCAAACCCATGAGCATCCGTGAACACTGAGTTCTTGCCATGGGCCAGGCATGGTTAGAGACCAGATATCAGTAGTGTTGCTGCTGCTATTCGCTCATGGCTTTATTTGGGTAGTGACTGCTAGCTTTCTTGGTGTATTTGTGTGTGTGTGTGTGTGTGTGTGTGTGTGTGTGTGTGTGTGTGTGTTGCTTATCACACATTTGGTTAGCATGGCCGAGAGTTGTAAACTTTCATAAATACTTTTTGTGGGAGGTATTAACAACCTTAATGGAGACAGGGTCATTAGGAACTGTGTACATATTTTCTTTAAATATTACATATTTCTATGTACTAATCCTGTCTTAAGTATGTTTCAAAATAGCGATTGGACATAAGTTTAATGTTAGCTGGATGAATAGAGTATTAGTTACTGTATTCTCTGCAAAAGAAACATAAACTTGTTACAGCACAGAAAACTGAGTTGAGTTCTTATTTTTCTGGCTGAAATGAAATAAACATTTTGTAGTGACTTATGAAGTCTGTCCAATCTATAGCATATTATAGGAATTATTTACATGTTAACTCTAAGTTTAATAAAGTGATAAACCACCCTGTATCTTTTGATCATGTTCATTTTTACTTCAAAATACTGCTGAAGCTTTATCCACGGCAATGACTTTCTCTTCTTTTTCTTAAACCAGTGTGTCTTTATGCAGTATTTTTCTTTATTATAATTTGCAGATGTTATAATGTAGGCAAAGGTAGTGATAAAACATATATTTTGAAAGAGTGAGTAAACATACTAATGATGATATCTTTCTATTATGTACATCTGCTGCCTGTGCACTAAAAACTAGGAAAATCTTACTCATGTGGGTTGAAAAACAGGGTACAGATTACAACTTGGGGACTTCATGATATTTTGTCTGTGTGCAGTTTGTTAAAAGGCAACTTAAAGCTGGAAAAGGACATGGTTTGGCTGACTAAACTGCGGAGTGATACAAGTGATACAGAATGATAAAAATACTTAGGGGAATTTTTGGGGTGCTCGAATCAAGTGTACAGTGCTGTGTGGGCGTAAAGAGCAGACTTCTCTCCTGCTTCTTTTTTGGGGGCACAATTTTCAAAACTGTGAAAGTTGCTGACATTTTATACCACATGCCGGACAGTTCAATTACAATTTACGTGGTCCCTTGTAAGTAGGCCTGGTGATAAGAGTGCAAATTTGTTTGTGTAGTCCTTGACATCTTTAACTGTGTGTGTCTCTCTTCCTTTAAAGTTGCACTGCATATTTTCATTTTGGAATCCATGGCTTGCTAATCTGAGAGCAATTTGTTTGGGAAGTCTGGAAGTAATTTATTTTCATAGGTGCTCCCTGAGGGTGGAGGTTTGAAGGATAATTCAGAAAAAGAGGCTTCCAACCCTTGACCAAAAATTTTCTTTCTAACCATTTTGTTGCAGTACTTGAAATTCTCACATTAGAGGAGTTCTTCTTCCTAGACACTGGGATTTGGAAACTCCTAGGAGATTTTAGTAGGACAAGTTATTTGAACTCATTTTCAGTCTCTCCTTCCTAGTGGGGTGAGGCTTGTGAACAGGTTTTCCTATTTAGGAATAGCAAAGAGGGTTTTTGAAAGCAAATGAGACCATGCAAACAAATGCTTGATATAATAGTGATAAACGTTGCAATTTTTCTTTGTGTTAGGAGGAAGAGCATTGGCACAGTAGGGAGTTTGTTTCCTTTCCCAGCTATACACAAGGTCATATGTGTGTGTGGGGGGGGGATAGGTTTCAGAATTGATTCTGAAGCCAAAGCTTTGTCATTCATTGCCTAAGAGCTTCTTGGAGATCAGCAAGAGAACCCCCAAGTGACCTGCAGAAGTTGGGTGTGTTGGTTGACGACCACATAATGCATTTCATTTGTAAAGTGCTTTAATTTTTCAAAGCACTAAGTCGCCTGCTGATTTGTCTTACTGGTATGTGTGTGAAGTGGCAGGGTAGGTGTGGCTTTCTGGCACGTGAAGAAATGCAGGCAGGGAAACACTTCACCTTTTGTTGCAAAACTAGTGGTGATTTAATTGTATTAACGCAGACTCTGAGCACGTCACCCTTCCTATTATTTGATGTTCTCAGAGTCAGACGATCTTGTCCAAAGGTTTGTGTTCAGACCTTGGATCTCTATTACTGCATCATAGCAAATTGAGACTTACAATTCAAAGGAATAGTTTTAGTTGCAGATGGCTCAGTGAAAGCGCCTGGGTCAGGTGAATTTTTACTTCATTGTCATGGATGGGTTGTTTTTTGAATCACTGACTGGTAAGTTCAGACTCTATCTCTGAGTCCTTCCTGCTGTTGTCACTACACTGGTTTCTAGGGCCCGGGGCCTGCACTAACAAAAAGGAGACACCAGTGAGGCTGAGCGACACTAGGACATGTAGTGCTTTTTTTTCTCTTCCCTCCCTCCTTTTTCTCATTTTTGATACAAAATAGAACCTGAAGATCTAAGAGGGATTCAGTAGTTGTTAAGCCATAATTTTAACTACAAAGCCCTTTGGGGGGGGGTGTCTTTGGATTTCCTAATGTTTTAGGGTAGCGACAAAATTTAATTTTAGGTAGAAAAGGGTTAACTTAAAGGCAATGCAATTCCCAAATCATCAGTGTGCAAATCATCTAACCATATGTGAAAAATCCAGTAACATTAAAGATAATTATTTGGGAAAGAAAAAAATAAAACACAGGTTTTGGCCAGAAATAAGATTTGCAACATTTCTTTATGCAGAGATAATTTCTAGTAGGCAAATTTGGAGTCATGTTAGTCATTGTGGGCTCACAATGGAGTATTTCTGGTTTGTTAATGCAGTTCTAGGTTTTTATTGGGAGAAGAGTTAAGGGGGTTTAGGCAAGAATACGGATATGCTAAGACTAAAACAGATGAAGTCAAGGCAAAAACTATACAGGAGAAAGGAAGAAGGAAAAGATGAGTGAGCAGTGGTTGAAAACTTCTGACTGGGGAAGTCCTGAGTAGTGAATGTAAATACTTGTGCTTCTTTGTGGCTCAAGGGAAAATGATCCCAGGGTGAGTTAGATAGCTTTCATCGTCTTCTCTAGTCCTAGGATACCTGTTTTATCCATTCATTCATTTTGATGAGACATTTCATACTGCTTTATTACTGTGGTACTATGCTAAGCACTAGAAATACAGCAGTAACCATGATTCAGAAATCCTTCTCTTCATGAAACTTCAGTCTTCTTAAGACAGGTAGACAATTATAATATATGAAGTTCTACAAAATGTGCAGAGAGCATGGGAATCTCTAAAATGTATACCTGACCCATACTGAATGTTACAGAGATTTCTGCTATGCAGTGAAACATCTAAAACAACTCTTGTTCCCAATACCATAAATTATGGGATTTTAAGATTACTTTCCAAAAGGATAAACTAATTTATTGGCGTTTGACTTTAAAATAAATCAATTACTACAAAGTTAGTAAGTATATCCTATGTGCCAAGCACTCTTCTAGTCCTTATTTGGTAACTTGTAAATTAATTTAGGTTCTACATTGTTGGATATTTTCCTTAGTGTGCTATTTCCATCCTGTTTCTGGGTTCTTTTTATGTCTCCAACTCTGTCTGATACTAAGTTCAGCATTGGCATTAAAAACTTCACATGTGTTAATTTATCTAGTATTAAATCATAAGTTGGATAAAATAATCAGAATAATAATACTCTGAAGGACTTTTGGGAGAATGAACTAAAATTTTTCATGAAATTTGAAATGTAGATTGGGATGACCCAAAACCAGAAAACTTTGCTTTAAATAATGTGATTATGTGCTCATGCAAAAAATTTCTGCTGAACCACCAAGAGAGTTCAGGATTTTATAGTGTAGAGAATTTCTCTGAGGTGGAGCTGGAGGGAAACATAGGTATGGAAGTGGGCTGAGGTCAAGTTCTGCTTCTGCAACTTACCACATGAACTTGGACAGGCTGTGTATCCTGCAGTCCCTCCACCTCTCCTTATGTAATGTGGGGATAATAATAAATATTCTGCGGAGTTGTCCTGAAGTCTATATGTATGCGCCTAAAATACACAAGCCAGTGCCTAGGATATTGCAAAGGCTCAATAAACGGTAGCCCTTCTTTGTAGTAGAGGAGAAGACAGAATTTCAGTGATTAAGGAAAGTATTTTATGCCCTATAATCATTTAATTAGAATCTACAAAAATATTATTTAAGAGAAAGTAGGACTAACAAGGACAATGGCCCTTGGGTTTTTAATCTAAAACAAAAACTCATGCAGTCAATATGAATGGTGATAAAAGGGTTGTGTAGCAAACATATTCCTACTTCTTGTAATTTTCATCATGTCAGAGAAGTCAGAGTAGTTCAGGATTCCACAGAGGCAATGTTGGGGGTGAGGTGGCACTTACTGAGATATAGACAGGCAGTCTGCATGTGATTAAGAGCAGTGACTTGGGACCAGCTTGAACTTACTTCATGAGGTTGTGGCAAGGATTAAAGGAAATAATCAAATGACCTAAAACTGATGACTTATGGCTTTCAGTAAAATTAGCTATTATTTTACCAGCATAAGATTAGAGCAGGTATTTTTTGGTGGTTTTTTCACACAAGCATTTGAAAAGTGCTTGATCTGGTAGTTGTCCAATAAATACCAGTTGACTGTTAATCTGTAAGTATGATAATTAACTTTATAATAACTTACAAGATAGATAAATTTATCTGATGCTAACAAGAAGGGGATGGAGGAGAAAAGGATTTGAGTTGTGTTGTGTACATATACTGGTTCCCCACAATGACTCTCATCATTATGTACTGAAAACATGTACTAATAAAAATAAACATTTAAAAAAATAAAAACTTGTTGAATGAAAAAATATATAAAAGAGATCTCAGTCAACTAAGGGGTTAAAGAGCTCAACAAAAATGTTGAAAATTATTGAGGTGCTGACTCTATTGTAGCCTATGAGTATTAGCCTGTTCTCTCTATTTTTGTGTATGATGGAAGTATTTTATAATGAAAACTGAAAAAAAGGAGAAAGAGTAGACTGGTACCATCCTTAGAAATAACTGAGCATTAAAAACAATTGTTTCCTTTTTTGTTACAGCTTAAGAATAAAGTAAAAAAGGCGTTTCATATGACTAACCACTATCATATGCTAGAGAATGGTAAAACTGAGGTTCCCAAAAATCATTTGTTTCTCCTTTAAGGACTAACAACAAACAAGAATTGCAGTAAACATAAAGGAAGCTAATCAACTAACCTGTGCATTCTTCCTTATTATCACCCCATCATCATACGTCCAGAGGATCCTTGGGGATAAACTTGTCCACCTTCCCCAGAGAAGCCACCATCACAGTCCACTCCTCAGCAGCATTTCTACTGCTTCCCTTCTGGTTTTCAAACCAGAGGCCATAGTCCTCACATCCTGTTTGCCTACTTACTCCTGAACTGACTCGGTTGTCCTTTCCTTTCTTCCCTTCACACCTCTCTTTCTGCCCCCCTTGGCTTCTCTGGCTTCTCCCATCTTGTCTTGCCCTATTCAGGCATGAGAACCTGGCCTCAGTCCTGACCTTGCTCCTTGAGGATGCAACTTCTATGGGTTGCCTTTGGCTCCCCACGTGACAAGTCTGGCTGGAGAGCTTCATTGTGAAGCGCCCTGGCTAGGGACCTGGTGTTGCTGGTCCTACTTTCTCCTGGCCTTCTGCTCCTTGGGAGGCATAATTTGATAAACAGCTTAAAAAACTCTGCACAAACAATGCTAATCTATGTCTTGTGGAAAGAGATCTCCACCATTCTGGTCTTCACATTTTCAGTGTGTGAACCATGAAAACCTTGGTGAGCATTTGAAATGTTGTAAGGTTGATTTTCATTATTCACAGTATTTATAATCTATGAAATTGTGAATGTGGAATTAGTGAATACTGAATCATTGCTCCGAGGGCAAAAGTTAGGTTTCTGCCAGCTTCTGGTCACAGCAGTTTCCTTAACCAGTCTGCACATACCCTTGTTTTATGCTTATTTCTAGATAAAAATACCTTATGAAATATATATTGTTGGTTCCTTAACACAGAACTCACAACCACCAGCACCATAATCTCTGCCTGAGTGAAGCTTCTCTCACGCATGTATTTTCTCTGTAAGGGACAGCCTAACCTTGTACTTAGGAAAACTGGTCATTACTTCAGCACTATGGTTGGGGCCATTTTAAACAGTGAAACCATTAACAAAAAGCACAAAGATGCAAAACAACAACACCACTGCCATGGCAGTATTAAGTAGATGGCAAAAACAACACTTGTTTATATTGTAAGAGCTGAAACCAGAAAGCAAAAAAAAAGAAGCTTGAGCAGCCTCCCAATCCTCTACTGTTGAAAAAAAGTTTTGCTTGGCATATGGCTCTGAAAGAACTGTGGGCTGGGGATATGCATAAATTTTAGTTATAGGGAATATTACAAATAAAAAAATCTCTGAGTAACAAGAGTTGGCTGCATTATTTCCATTCAGCTTGCACAATGTTATTATATTTAGTAAAACGAACTAATTTACTAGATGAGTATTATAAAATAGTACATAAAGCTGTGTAAATATCACTTTTTAGCACCATATCTTTGATCCTAGAAACCGGAAATGAGAAAATGAGATTATTAGGTGATCTACAAAGATTTAGTATACATGATCTCTTAAGCTTTAAACCTTTAGACTATTGAAGTTGCATATGGACTTATCAGATCTTTTGTATATATAATATCATATTTTATCATATGTATCATGAAAAATTTTCAGATTACTTGAAATACCATGTTTATATTTAAACAATGTATTAAATCTCAGAAATCACTATTAATCTGACCCAAATATTTTAAAATTTCTTCTTAATGTCAGTGAAGATCATGATTAGGAAATACCTAGTATTATGACAACATAAAAATAATTTCCAAATTTATATCTTTAATCTTTTCAAGAGGAAAAGAACTTTCACATTTAAAATATTATGAAGGTAAAGTTGCCTTAACTTTAAGTGAAAAATTACCCATTCCAAGGGCAATGGTCATATGGAATACATTATGAGGAGCTTTCACTGAAAAGCAAAGGAGAATTTTGTCTTTTTGGATTAATAAAACAAAGGGTAGGGAAATAGGAAAGCACCCTTAACTCTTTGCAGCTGCGGTTTCCCAGGTGTGTTTCTGATTCTCCAGTTTCAGGAGCCAGCTGTTTATAACTCAGTGTCATGGGTATATCACTGTCACCTCAACCTTGTGGTGCAGCACAGTGGTGGAATTTGGGATATCACTGGATATTGTCAGTGCCTGCTGATTGTGAGAACAACACTTTTAAAGGAGCTACTACTGGTGCTTTATCCAGTGACAGAAAAAGTTCTCCAGGAAACAAACTGGAGTAAGTTTGTTACAACATTACATTTTATTTAACATTAAGTAAGGAGATAGGTCATGAAACACAAAACAGCTAACATGTCATAGGTAGACTTGCTTCAGGTATGGAGGCCTTTTGTCTGTTGACTTGAACCTGGTCTGGGATGTGGTAGAGGGAATGTATTCTAATAAATGCAGTTGAGACCCGGTCCCCAGTGTGCAGTCTTCTGTGTGAACTTTCACTTGCTAATGGAGAATGAGAAAGTGATTTGTGAAACCTTAAACTCAAGGTATGAGGTTCTGAAAACAATACACATTTACCATGGGACGAAGAAACACAGGCAATGCTAGGGCAAGGCAAGGCAAAGCAGAACAGAAACATGACCAAGTCAAATTTACTCCACTGGAGTCATTTGGTGTACTGCAGACATTAATCAGAACACACAATTTCTCAGCTGGGTCCTGGGCATGTGAACTGGGAGCCAGACCACAGTTCCCTGAATGCTGCACCCTCTCTCAGGCCCCAGTGTGTGATGAGGCTCACTACTCACAGATTCCACTGAAAATAGCCTTCCTTTTTCACACTTAAAAATTCTTTCCAAACAAATGTTTCCTTTTAACATTCCCAAAGCAGATTGACTTATTGAGTTTTGTGTTGCTTCCAACTCTGTCAATATTAGAGGCCCTAAATTGATTCCAACATCCCATTGCTGTTTTCCCTTAAGAAATCCTGATGGTGTTTTAGTCACTTTGGGTCCAATCTGTTTGTGCTCCTTGGAATGCCTGTGAAACCAGCATCTCTACCGTTTTTGGCCTAGGTAGTGCTTGTGATTACCAAAGGGATCTTGATGGTCATTTCTGTCACCTTTCTTTCATCCCAGGGTTAGGAGCAGTTGTGTCTACTTCAAACACGAATGGAATCATGTGAAGGGAAGAAGAAGGAGGCAGCTGAATATTATTAGAGCCTTGAGGAAGGAAAAAATGGCACAGGGTAAACATCTTTGCATTCAAATTTAGGGAGACCAAAAGAAACAGAAGCAAACCATTACAGAAAACTCCATGGAACTGCCCCACCCCCACGCGGTGCCCATTCTCTCCTGCTGCTGTCGGAGATACTTGGACAGAAATGCCTCTGCACACAGGCACACACTTGCCTATCCTGACTTCTGACTTGGCCTCACCTTGAACAGCAGGTGCTAGGCCATCTTCACGTCTTCTCAGGCCTGATGGCTGGTTACGCCTCATCAGCCTGTGGCGGGAAGGCCTGGTGAAGGCTTCCCTGGACACCCCAGGTGAGGCCCTGTCTGCCCTCCCACCTTGCTTCTTGTGGCACTTTATTACATCATCTCCTTTGATCTCTCTGCCTAGTGCTTACGACCCTCTTGTGGATTCATTAGTTGATTTGTTTATTGTGTAGTTCCCAGCCAGAATGTCATTCTATGAAGGAAGAGGTTCTATTTCTCATTGCAGTGTTCAAGATCTTGAATTGTTCTTGGCATGTAGTGGTCATTCAGGAGATGCTTATTTATTGATTGACTATAAAGTGGTAGAAGATTAACTTTGCATCATGAGTTGTGTCTGCGTCGCACATAACGAAGTGATTAGCATGTAGCAGGGGTTCATGATGACCTTCCCTTCCCCCTGCTCACTATAATTGTAAAGGCATCCTTAGTACCAGGCCCAGGCTGATAGGATAACTGCATTGTGGATCCAACTTTTAACTGCGTTCTTAGTTCTGCTTCTAATTTAGGTTTGGCTTTTGGCACAGGCCAGAAAGTGTAGCAAAAACAAACACAGCAGAAGTTGCAGTCTTATTTTCAGGTCTGCCCCACCCTGTGAACTGTGTGTGATTCACTTCGCCTCTCATTCTGTTCCTTTATCTGTAGAATAAAGAGATTTGAAAGGTGATGTGAAGATTTCTTGTAGTCCTTGTATTTTATAATGTCACCTCTTCATATATGAACACGGACCACTCTCTTCCTGTGACAATAAAAATCACTTACAAAGTGTCCTGGTTCCCTTATAGCAGTGCTGTGGCAGACGTTCAACACAGAGTCTCATCAGCAGTGACATGCAGTGTAACAGCATCATTGGGATGTACACCGTTCTCTGCTTTGTTTCATCAAAGATCTCAGAACATATACTTTCTTCCCATGTAATTTAGGGGTTTTTGCTCTTGAAGTGGAATTCATAATCATCTTTTATTTTTATATAGCTTTTCCATCAGAAGATATCAAGATTTATTCTCAACCTGTTATTAGGTACCATAGTTTTTAAAGAGTGAAAGGATATCTTGCTTGAAATCGTAAGAATCATTTGTACCTTAGTGGAGAATAATAGAACATCTGTTTTTATCATTACCTGCGCAATAGAATCCCATCATAAGTGCCTGCTTATTACATGCACTATGAATACCACCAGTCAAAATGTCTGGAACCCATACATGTGCAGGACTACTCAGTGTGCTTCTCGAGACCTGTGTTTATCCCTGAAGTGACTAAACTTGAGCATTCCTCCTTGGCTCTCCGAACCTGCTCTTTTCCTTTATCATGAGTGTTGTCGTGTAAAATTTAACCTTTGGCCGCTTGTTCACCTTGCACATATATATAATTAGCGGGTGTTCCTGTGCTCTCCTACAGTGTTCCATGTGGCACTTGACCTGGACCAAGCATCTATACACACTCTTCTTTTTGCCTGAATATTGTTCCCAACCTCTCTGCTTAGCTAACTCATACTCATTGTTCAAGATGTGAGCAAATATCTCCTCCTCTCTAAGCTGTGTGACTTAGGCTGGGAAGAACTGGCTTCTATTATTTTGTGGTAAAATTACTCCAATATATTCCAGAGTTAGAGTATTTATTCCATATCTCATTATATTTATATTTTTGTGTATTTTTGTCAATGGCGGATGAAGATTTTTGTCTTTTAATTTTTGTATTGTTAAGTGTAGACTAGAGTACTCAATCAGTGTTTGTTGAATGAATGAAAATTCAGTGGTTTCATTTCTGGCCCTAACACTGAAGTTCAAAAAAGGTTTTGATGCATGTATGTGAAATTCTTACAAATAACTTTCTGAGTACTAATGGGATTGGAAGATGGGTTCAGAGAATCCCATGTATCCTTTGGTGGATCTCTGTAGTTAAACAGGATGTGATTCAAATTTCATTTTAGCTTAAATTAACTCTTCCAATTAAGAGATGTTAATTAGATCACCTTGCCAGCAAGTGATTAGGACTGGTGCTATGCTTACTGGTTTCTACTCTATCATAATGGATGTGAAATTTCTCTAATGGAGTGAAATTCATGCAGCAGTCTGTGGATCCACTGAATTGGCAAAGCTTCAAATTTATTTAAAAATATAGCCCTCCTAGTCATTATCATTTTATAATTTTAATTCAAAAATTGATTTAATATGAGAATCAAAGAAGACTTAATAGAGAAATAAAATCACTGACAAAATCTGTTACCTTAAGCAACAACATATTCATTGTTAAATGTAATATAAAAATAAATAAGTGTATTTTTTATACAGCTGTAACCATAGTATTGATTCATTTTTCTATAGGCTTTCCACATACAATCATTTAATATAGTGAAATTTAACAAATGATATTATAGAAGCTAATTTGTTGGGATTTTAACTGACTTTTCTTAGGGAAAACAAAAATCTCCCTGAGGCCAAGTTTGCGATATCATGAAAAGTAAACACATTTCTTTGTTGTGGGATCCCTCAAAGCATATCATGTATGTGGTATGCTTTAAGAAAAAAGATGGTGGTATGAAATATTTTTCACAAATTAATTTTAATGGCCCCCATATCCAGAAAATGTTCTACTGGCAAATGTTTAGAACACACTTTGGGAGTCCATTCTGGGCAGAATCCTGTGAGATTGCCATAACCTAATTTACTAACTCTTTCCTCTGCTATTGGACAGTAGAATTCAATCACACTTAGGTGCTCTCACCACCTCAGAGCCTTTCAGCTTCTTGAATTCACTAAACTCTTCCCTGCTTCAGACTCAGTACATTTGTCATTGAATTATCTCCTAACTTCTTACTGATTTTCAGGAAATATAATCAGTGACATAAGGAAAAGTAAAACCGAAAGGGAAACTCGGCAGGTCACAATGTCAAACATGAGCCCCTCACGGATTGGCAACTCTGCCCCTTCTCAGCCCGCGTTCTTCTTTCAGGGATTTTCAGAATACATGCTGCACGTTGCTCACATCGTTGCTCACCAGGATTTTGTTTAGTTTGACAAGGAAGTGGTGTGCCTGTCCTCCCACATGCCACAGGAAGTGAAGGATGACTGTTGACCTACTTAAAGCAGCCTCCCAAGAGCACAAACTGAGACATGGAGTATACATGGCTTCCGCTGTATTTTGCTTCTGGTCAGTCATTTTATCAGACAGTAGGTCAAAATTGTAGAAGGAAAATGTATCAAAAGTGTAAGTGATCTTGAATCATAGGATCAGGTTTTGATCCAGCCTACTGATTTGTTTTAGTTCAGGAATGGCAGATTCAGAGCTGTGACTACTGCACAATGTCAAGAAGCACCATTCCTATAGACTGTGTTCAAATGGGATCCCCTTGGAGTGGTTCAGTGTGGCAGCTCTATTTAGAGAAGGTGGAGGCTTCCACCTTCCACCACAGGTCACTTCGTGGGCTCAGGCTACTGTTCTCACATACTTAATGATAGAATCAAATATTAAAAATTTTTACAGCAGAGAGAAATGGTCTGGAATCAGTGTGAAAAACTCAATTTAGGTTTTGAAGCGAATTGACTTAATCTAGGTTGGGGCAATCCTTTCTCAACAGAGTTTAAAATACAATTCACTTTAGTGAAGACTTAGGTGGCCACAAGCACCCTGTTAGGTAACTCAGCATCTGTAACTGGGAGATAGAATACCCCAAGCTCATTTTAAAATGAGCATTAACAAAGATTTGATCCACAGGGTCACACATGTGGCACTTAGCAGCAACTCAGCAAATATCCAGTGAATTTTGTTTCTGAAATTTTCTGCATGCAAAGGACCTGACACATAGCAAGTGCTCAGAAGTGCTAGTTTTCTTTCTCTTTTCTCAAAAAGGGCAATGAGAATGTGTATAGATCCTTAAAACATGTGGATTAAAGAATCTGTGAAAAGATTGGAGATTATTGTATTCTGAATCTTGGATTCATCTGAGTGTGTGATTCTCTACTGGTGATGTGTTTGTTGTAACTCCCTATAGACATTGGAGGTTTGTTACTATTAAGACCTTATTAGAATTGTAGAAATGTCAGTGATTGTTTTTCTCCTCCCTGCCTCTTTTCCTTTATTCTTCACTACTGAGGATCTTGGTAATGTGCTGGATTATGCAATTTCAAAAGTGAGTAATTTGTGATTACCCTTAAGGGACTTACTATTAAGGGAAGTAGTTAGAAGTGGACACAAATACATTCCAGCCCAGTATGATGGTTGCAGCAATGGAAGCTTGCAAAGGGCACAGATATTGAACAAATGCTTGCCGTTAGACCCTTTTTGTATGAGGCACTATTCTATGCCCTGGTAATACATGACTTACATACTTTTTGAGAAATAGACATGAAACAAGTAATTATACATGTGTGTGTGTTGCCCAAGCTGTCATGGGAGTGTGTTCTGGGAGAAGAGAAAGGCTTCTCTACAGAAGTAATGCAAAGGGAGGGGACAAGAATCCCAGGCTCATGTCACCTATGAGCTGAATATCACTGGAGTTTTCTAGAAATCGGAATTCCTTTTGCAAAGGTTGTATGTCAAGATCATTTCAGGTTGCTCTCATTTGCTGGAAAGAAAAATAACCACAGAAGCATACACAGCACACTCTGAAGGTCACCCTTGTTTAAGCTGACTTGGCCTGACTTACTCATAGGACAAAAGGTCTTGTCTGGTATGTGAAAGGATTTGGAGCAGATCTTTCACTCTTAGATGAAGATTCATGTTTTTTAGGGTAGCAGTTTTTCTCAATGATACCTGGTACGATTCATATATGATAAGAATATAAAATATAGCAACAAGACTGAATGTAACAGGTTACATTTTGAAGAAAGGGAAAGAAGACAAGAGGCAAAAGACTTATTAGGGAAAGGATGAGAAGTTTTAACAGAAATTAAAGAAGCACTAGAACCTTTAAGAAGTTATGCGTCCATAGAAGGGGGAGCCCATGGAGGAGAACTGCAAGGTTCTCCAGACCCACACTTTCTAGGAACAGCCTGGAGGATTGTGTTAGAAGAAAACACTGAAAACGTAAATGATTTGCCTGAGTGCTCTGAAAATAGCAATAGTCTGCAAGAAAGCAAGAGTGAAAAATCTGCCTTGCAAGACGCATTCCGTTAGACTCTTTAATCCCTGCTACTTAGATGCGATTAATCACTGTTTCTCCTGGGCTTTCTAGCTTCTCTTTACCTATCTCTATTTTTGCAGATTGTATATACTTGCTATACTTTTTTTTGCAAGCCTTTGCTCCTATGCTTTTCTGAACTAATTGAGACTGGTTTTATTGTCCCAAAGTTCTTAGCAACTAGCTGATACTTGAGATTTGTACTTTTTTGGGTGAATTAACAATTTTGAGGGAATAGAAGAAAGGATGATTTAAATAGAGGTTAAGAAAGATAAAAATGTTGTGAAGAGCAGATGGGGAAAAAAGTGTCTGTTAAAAAAAGTTATAATAGCATCCAAAGGGGACTTTGGTTCGCGCCATAGGTGGACATTCCTTGAGAGAATGACATTGAATTTAAATCTGAGAGATGAACAGTTGTTAATTATATAAAGAGAGGAAATCCAAGGAAACAATCCAGGCAAAGATGCAGGCCCTGATGGAGGTGATTTAAGAGACAGGTAGAAGGTAAAATTAATAGGACTTTAGTATTTCATTTAGCATATCATACTTTCCAAACATTTTTCTAGTTCTGGAGACACAGTGATGCAGATTCAAAAGGTTTATGTGTTAGAGGAGAGAGATAGATAACACTGATGGTACTGGAAAGAGAAGTGACAAGAATGCCTTTGAAATTTCTAGACTGGGCAACTGGATGCTTGCTGGAGACTGGAAATGGAGGTCAGATTTGTCCAGGTAGAGGTTCAACTTTGAGCTGCTATTTGAAATGCCTTTGAGATGAACAAACGAATCCAAAATATATTACAGCTTGAGTTTCACAGTTGACTGGGTCTGAGATATACATTTAGGAACAAATAATATCCAAATGATAAACCCATAGAACTTGGTAGAGCTGCCCTTATGACCACCAGGAAATCCAGTGGACAACTCTAAGGGGAGCCATTCATGTAGACTGTGCTGTGCATAGTGTCTCCTGGAATTGTGCAAAGTGATGGCCATGAATGTTGGCAAGATGACCTAGGGAGGAGATTTGGTGTATGAATAAAAGTGAGCTTTTAGGAACACATTCTGAATAACTTCAACATTTAATAACTAGAAGGGGGAGTGATCACCATAGTCCAGAGATGATGAATAATTTTGTAAGTTGAGGACCAGACTCATGGTCATCTAAGCCATTTTTTTGTCCTCAGTGAAAGCTGTTTTTCAGCAGTAAAAATGGAGGAGTAGCAGTTCCAGACTGGAATGGGTTAAGGAGGCAAAGAAAAGTAGACAACTGACATTGTCTTATAATATGACATTTGAAAAATACCCTTACCCAGGCATACAGGGTGAGCTGCGAGTCAGGGTGAGTCAGCTCAGAGGGCGTTAGTGACTGTATAATAGCCCTACTTTGGGACTGTTGGTATTAGACTAGTTAGATTTTTCTGGTACAGGTCTTTTCTTTTTCCTCTCCCTCTGCAATTTTATTGTCTGGAATATGACATTGATTAAAACACCAGTGTCTGAGGTGATGACAAAAGAGTGTTTTGGAAAAGAGGCTGGAATTTCCAGCACACACATTGAGTTGATTCTATGGGTATATTTGAACAACACTAATAAATTGGGAAAACATGGTGCAGACCACACACAACTTTTGGAAGTTCCCCCATGGATGTAAGCACTGTTTCTCAAATCCTTTTGTTTAAATGTGCCCTACTAAGCTAGGCATGGCTGGGTACGCCTGTAATATCCCAGCACTCAGGGAAGCTGAGGCAGGAGGATCATTGCTAGTTTGAGGATAGCCTGGGCTACATAGTCAGTTCAAGGCCAGCCTGAACTAGATGGTGAGACCCTGTCTCAAAGAAACCCTATATAAATAAGTAAATAAATAAACCCTACCATCCTTGTCCAGTGTGTCCTTCGCCTTTCAAATGGTACCAGTCTTACGAGTATTCCCAGTTTATGCTGGTTCTCAGCTTCTTCAGTGAGAGACGTAAGAATTAACATTCTCTAGGTGAGGATTAGCATAGGGAAGTAGTCTGGAGATCTCAGTGACTCTCAGTCACACTAGGTACTGGCAGCTCCTCCTCTTGCCCTGGCCCTGTGGTCTCTTGCATTGCCTCTGCTCTAAGGGGTGGGACTGATGCCCAAGGTCTTGCTCTTTGAATCTGCAGTCTGAGGTTGCCCTTTATAGTGCTCTTTAGAAGGAGACCTGAAGGATGAGGAATTATGCAAATCAGAATTCAGTCTTTCAAGGTCATTTTCAATGGTGTTTTCCCAGCAACAAAACAATCTCTTCTATAGAAAAAAGGTATTTTGCCCTTTGTATAGGCTTGAGACAGTCAGTTGTCAAAATTCGCTATATGTAATAATATAATTCATTGGAAGGAAAATATGCTAAAAATAGCATCTTTAAGCAGGGAGCCTGGCATTGATCATTGCCTTCTCTTTAATGCCTTTATCTGCCAGGTCCAACATGTGCTCAGCCTTACAAAGCGTAGCCATAATACCAAATGTTAACTTCTCATTCATATAAAACTTGTGTATTTAGGAATTCACCACTAAGCACATCAAAGACTGAGTACATACTCACTCTTCTCATAGAACTCTGCACACACAGAGCTGATCAATGGGAAATAAAGACTATATAACATAAATAGTAATATATAACAAAAAGTCAGCCGGGGAGGGTATTCTTGTGCTGTTCAAAAGGAGACTAAGAACCAGCAGAATCTTTAGCTTAATGCTGCAATGTCTTGGTATGTGCTCATGTGCTGGAAGTTGGGTTCCCAGTGCAGTGATGTGAGAGGTGGTAGAACTTTTAAGAGGTGAGGCATAGTGCAAGATAACCAGATCACTGGGGGCACCCCCCTTGGAAGGGCTTAATGTACTTCTCTCAAGACCCAAGTTATTTCATATGAGAGTAGATTGTCTTACAAAGAGTAAGATTGGCCTCTCCTTGTTCTCTGGCACCCTGTCCTACTACAGGACCTCTTCTGTACACATTTCTTCCATGGTGCTATGAGGAATTCACTAAAATCAAGCAGATGTCAGCACCATGCTCTTGACCCTCCAGAACTGTGAACTAAAGTACTCAACTCGGGTACTTTGGTATATCACACAAAATGGACTAAGATATACACATAGGCTCACCGGAAGCTATCACTACCTTAGTTTGGAATGAATTAATGTTTGGAAAAGCCATGAGAACGGACTGATGGCTCTTTCAGAATAACTGGAAACTTAAAGAGGAATATGTAGGTCTTGTCTTGAAAGAAACTGATTGACAATGTGCCTAAACCAAGGTATGGAAATGTACTTATTTTTCTCAAGTTCTGAGTATTTCCATCTATTTTAGGTGGTGTATTGCTGTCTACATTCTTTATTTTTTACAATGGATATCTCTTAAGAATAAGTTCTGCTCTTTCAAGCTAGGTACCACAGCAAGCAGTATGAGGGACTTTGACACTTGTACTTACTGCTAGTTTTACCATGTGCACTTCTTGAATTCTCCCTTTGAATGGTTAGATGTCGAACACTGCTGGAGTGCGTGGCAGATAAGCATCAGTCAGCTGAACTGTTGAAGGTCACTGCTGCTGTAATACTACCTTAGGGGTAATGCCCCAGTTATACCTCTGCACGATATCACAGCCATTTGAAAGCTACTAGATGCTTCAAGGAATCCACACGCTATAGTTAGAACTTACGTTAGCTGCAGTGATCAAAGACCTGAGAAAAACAACTTACAGAAAGAAAGATATATTTTGCCTCATGGTGTTTAGAGATTCCAGTTCACAGGCAGCTGGCTTAATTACTTTTAGGTCTATGGTAAAGCAGAGATATCATGGCCAAGTGCTATGGAGGAGGAAGGCTGTTCACCTCATGGCAATCAGGAAGCAGGGAGAGAGAGAGAGGGAGAAGCCAGAGAGAGAGACAGAGAGAGAGAGGGAGGGCTCATTGACCAGATGCACCCTTCGGAGCCACACCCTCTGTGATATACTTCTTCCAGCTGGGCCTCACTTCCTAGTAGCCCATTGAGCTATGACTCAAATGGATTAATACACTGATGAAGTTAATGCCCTTATGATTCATGCATTTTTCTAGGCCTCACCTCTCAGCATTACTGCATTGGGGGTCCAAACCCCAATTCGTGAATCTTTGGGGGCGTATGTCATATTTAAACCATGACAGAATTATCAAGACATAGTTTTTAAATAAATGTTGTGTGCAATAAGAGTTGAGAAACTGAAGAAGCAAAAGAGAGAGGCCTATTTAATATTTTAAAAAATATTACCTGTCTGTGATTATAAAAGTGCTATTCGCTGACTTGAAGACTCATTTAACACACCATTTAATATGAAAAGAAAAACATCCCTTTTATGGTGACTCTGTTTTTGGTGCCCCACGCATATTACTGAGGACTTAGATTGATGTCAATAGAGGATTCACAGCATCACTGCCCTCTTAGCTTCACACCTTGCCTCCAGTTCTCCTTCCTTTCCTGACATGATAAACAAAACCTCATGTTACTTGTTTGGTCGGGTTAAAGCAAAGAATATCTCACCAAAATAAAAGAACTACAAGTGAAATATAACATTCTCAACCTTAGTGTAGTTTTTCTTTCTTTTCTGTTAAGTTTATTATTTAAAATTTTTTATTGGTACATATTTGCTATTCATGGTGCTCATACTCATCACAGGGAATTTATACCTATACATAATGTATCTTAAGTCTTCTTTTCCCCATTCCCCTACCCGCCTTTCAACCCTTCTTCCTCTCCTCATGTACAGAAGCTTGATTTCCACTTTTTCCTTTCATTCTTTGTTTTTTAAACCCACTTTCCTTCCTTCCCTCCCCTCTCACCACTCCCTCGTTCCCCTTTCCATTTGAACACGTTTTTCCCACTTCCCAGTATCCATTGTGATCCTTGTTTACCCTTAGAGTTTCTCACACTAGAGAAACAGTGTGATACTTAAAATTATGTCTTATTTATTGCACTTATGATTTTGAAGTGTATCCACTTACCTTCAAATGACTCAAGTTTATCCTTCTTTATGGTAGAGTAGTACTCCATTGTGTATAAATGTTACATTTTCCTTATCATTTATCTGTTGATGGGCATATGGGCTATTTCCAAGGTTTAGCGATCCTAAATTGTGTTGCTATAAGTATAGGTATGCATATATCACTGTATACAGTATGATGCTTTTAATTCTTTTGGGAAAAAAGATTATAAACCATGACCAAGTAGGATTTACCCCAGGGATGCAAGGAATGGTTCAACATAAACAATTCAATAAATATAATACACTAAGAAAACAGAACTGCTAGGTGTGGTAGCATATGCCTGTAATTCCAGCACTTAGAAGGCTGAGGCAGGAGGATCACCATGAGTTTGAAGCTGGCCTGGGATACATAGTGAGTTCAGGACCAGCCTGAACTACATAACCAGACTCTGTCTCAAAAAAACTCCCCAAACCGAAACAAACAAACAAACAAACAAAACAGAACCAAGGACAAAACCCACATGATCATCTCAATAGATGAAGAAAACACATTTGACAAAGTACAATACCCATTCATGATAAAAACCTTATAGAAAATTGAAATACAAAGTCTGTGTCTCAGCTGACAAAAGCCATCTATGACAAACAAAAAGCCAACATCATATTAAATTGTTAAAAACTGAAAGCTAAAATCATGAACAAAACAAAGATATCCACTAATACCACTACTGTTCAATATAGTTCTGGAAACATTAGCTGGAGCAATTAAAAGAAAAAGAAATAAAAGGAATAAGGATAAGAAAGAGAAAAGTTAAATTATCGTTATTTGTTGCTGATAAAATATCTTCATAGAAGACCCTGAAAACTCCATCAAAAGACTCCTAGAATTAGTAACCAAAATTGGTAGTGCAGCAGGACACAAAGCCAACATTGAAAAATTAATAGTATTCCTGTACATGAATAATAAATTCACTCAGAGAGAAATTAGGGAGACAATGACCTTCACAATGATATCAAGAAAAATGAAATACTTAAAAGTCAATCTAATGAAGGAAGTACTCTGAAAAATGAAATCAAAGAAGATACCAGAAAGTGGAAAGATATTCCTTCTCTTTGCATAGGGAGATCCAACGTAATGAAAATGGACATACTTCCAAAACAGACAGATTTAATGCAATACCAATTTAAATACCTTCTATTTAATTCCTCCTATTAATTGGTTTAATTCCCTTCCATTTAATTTCCTTTATTTCCTTCTATTTAATTCCACTTTTTCCTTCATTGTATTGCTGAATTCTTTTTTATTTTAAAGAGAATAAGAAAATAACAAACTGACAACATCGACAAAAACAAAACAACACTAAAACTATAAAAATGCTACCGGGTTTCAAAACAAAGCAATAGGAATTAACAGTGGTTGTTATATTACATATTGTTATCTTCAACGAAGTTGCTCAGAGTGCCAGATATAAGAATGTGAGATTGATCTAACCATTAAAGAGAATAAAAAAATTTTAAAAACCATTATAAATGATATAGAGCTTCATTAGACAAGATGATAGGAATTCACCAATGGTCATTATATTGCATATTGTCGTCTTCAGATTAGTTGTTCAGATTACCATATATATGCATGCAAAATTGGTAAAAAATGTAAGCATTAACTGTTCTTTTCAGTAAACCAATAGACATCAGCAGTACAATTATCCTAGCTATCCTATACACACACATACACACACACACACACAAACATCTTTTTCTTTTTTCTTTTTCTTTCTTTCTTTCTTTTTTCCTTCCTTCCTTCCTTTCTTCCTTTCCCTCATCTCAGTTGTTCTTTCCCTTTGAGCAGTTTCTTTCCCTTTCATATCTTTTTACCTTTTCACTGTATGAATCTTTTACTTCCTTTGTTAGATTGATTCTTAAGTATTTCATTTTTTATATGCTATTGTGAAGGGTGTGGTTTCCTTAATTTTTCTCTCAGTGTGTTTGTTGTTTGTGTACAGGATTTTTGAGTGTTGACTTTGTGTCCAGCCACACTACTGAATTTAGTTATTAAATCTGTAATATAATATAAACTCCTTTTGGTGGAGTTTTTGGGGTCTTCTATGTAGAGTATCATGTCATCTGTGAACAATGATAATTTCACTTCTTCCTTCCCTAGGCTTATTACTTTTATTTCTCTCTCTTGTGTAATTGCTCTGGCTAATATTTTCAGAACTGTACTGAATAGGAGTGGTGACAGTGGACATCCTTGTCTTGTTCCTGATTTTAAAGTAAAAGCTTTCTCTTTTTAATCCATTTAATATGATATTGGCTGTTAGTCATAGATGGCTTTTATCAGAGTGAGGTAATGACCATCTATTCCTATCTTCTGAAGTTTTTTAAAATTATGAATGAGTGTTGGACTTTATCAAAAGCTTTTTCTACATCAGTTGAGATGATCGTATGATTTTTGTCTTTGGCTGTATTGATACGGTATGTTACATTAATTGATTTGCTTATATTGAACCATCCCTGCATTCCTGGGATGAATCCCACTTGGTCATGGTGTATAATCTTCTTGATGATTTGCTGCATTCTTTTTGCTAGTATTTTATAGAGAATTTTTGTATCTATGTTCATTAGGGAGATTGCCTGTAGTTCTCTTGTTTGGTCTTTCTGTGATTTTGGTATCAGGGTAATATTTGCTTCCAGGAATGAGGTAGGGAGAATTCTTTCCCTTTCAATTTCTTTATAGTTTTAGAAGAATTGGCATTAATTCTTTTCTAAATGTCTTGTAGAATTCAGCTGTGAATCCATGAGGACCTCAGATTTCCTTTGTTGTAATTTCCTTTGTTGAAAATTACATTTTCAATTTCATTGGTTGATATTGAATTATTCAGGATTTTTATATCTCCTTGATTCAGCTTTGGTAATTCATATGTGTCTTAGAATCGGTCCATTTGTTCTGTGTTTTCCATCCTATGAGAGTAAAGATTTTTGAAATAGGTTTTGATAATCTTTTGAATTTCTACTGGATCTGTAGTGATTTCATTCTTTCCATTCCTTATTGCATGAATTTGAGTTTTTTCTTTCTTTTTTTGATAAGGTTGGCTAGGAGCTTATCAATTTTATTTATTCTTTCAAAGAACCAACTCTTCAATTCATTAATTCTTTGTATTTTTTCTTAGTCTCCATTGCATTAATCTTATACTTTGATCTTTATAATTTCCTGATCTTTGGGCTAGCCTTGGTCTTCTTTTTCTAGAAGCTTGAGGTGCACCATGTACTGCTGATTTCTGTGAACAGGGTTTTTCTTTGTGCTATCTTCTGATTTTTCATTGATTCCAATTCATCTTATGTTATTCTTCTTAATATCATGCGGCGGACTTTGGATTGAGTTTTCATGATCCTTTGCTACTTTTAAGAAATCTTTCATTTGATGATTGGTAACTGAGACACTGTCTTCTAGAGGTAATATTCTATCTTCACGTTGCTTCACTCTGCTGTATATACTTTCAATAGAGTTTTTAGTCTCTTGGATACCTGTTTGAATCTGTTTTATGCAATCTAGTTGTTTCACATATTGGGCACTTATAGTTTCCATCAATTTCCTAAGCTGTTCTATTTAGATCTATCTCTCATAGATTCACTATGTCTTTCATTATGGTCATTATCTCTTTAATTATCTGTGTAATTATTTCTGTTTTTTTTTTCTAGAGACATTGATCTACCTTGTTACTTCTGCTGCTACTATTTCAGAAACTTCAGTTGAGTGGCTTTTGATCTCTTCCACCTCAATTCTCCCTGGATTTGCCTTAATCAAACTTGAGGTTTGGGGTTGCATCTTGCTTCCATGTTTTTTCATCTTCTATTTTTTTGTTTATTTGCTTTCTGTGTTGATGCCTATAAATTGTTTATGGTAGGTAGTTTTATTCCTAGTATTGAGACTCAGTAGGAAATGGCTGCTTTTCAGAAATGCCTTCTAGGCATACCCAGCTCTTGGCCTTTAAGTCAGTCCCAGGATCCTGCCTGTTCTGTTTATTAAGGATCAGAGGTTGTAGTCTTTTTGACCGACTACCCAGTTCTTTGTTTCTGGGCTGAAGTATTGTTTATGTCCCCTAGAGAATCTAGGTATTGCTGTACAAGGAAGATCAATTGATCATAGCAACTATATCATCTTGTCGAAAGTAGTGGTGGTACAATCTGCAATAATAATAGTATTAAACTCAGCATAGAAGGTGACAAACTGTGATAACTAATAATGTGCCACTTTTAATCATAGATATGATTTATAGTTATATAATAAATATCTAAGAAAAATAAGAAAATTATATACAGTATCCACTCAATAGAGCAGTTTTACTCTAAGTGGCAAAAAATTAATAGGGAAAAGAGGAAAATACAGAGAAATAAAGGGAAAAAAAGAGATTAGAAGCAAGGCTGAGTGATAGAGGAGAATTACCCTAGCTTTAGGGTAGAGGTGAAGAAGACAGGGGGAAAGGAAAAAATGGCAAATCTAAAACAGGGGCAAAACACAACAAAAAACTGCAAACAATATTCACCTTCACAAAGTAGCAAAAACAAACAACCAGAAGAAAAAACCGCAAATGAACAAAACTAAAAAATAAAAATCCCCAAAGTAAACAAGCAGTGAAGGAGGAGGAGTCAGAGGAGAAGCAGGAAAAAGAGAAGGAGGAAGAAGAGGAGAAGGTGGAGGAGAAGAAAAGGAAGAAGTAAAGGAAGAGGAGGAGAAGGAGGAGGAGAAGAAGGAGGAGGAGAAGAAGGAGGAGGAGGAGCAGGAGGCAAAAGAGGAGAAGGAGAAAGAGAAGGAGAAGAAGGAGAAGGAGAAGGAAGTTGTAGTTTCTCTGTGATTTCAAGTCTGTGGTTATCTTATGCATTCAGTTCAAGTCATGACTCTGCTTTTGATGGTAGGCGAAGGAGGCTGTCAGAGACTAGATCTGTGCTGGGTAATCCCACTAAGCCTGCAGTAGGATTAGGGTATAGTGCTGGATAATCACAGCAAGTTGACATAATATTATGGCATATTAGAGAATGATGTTTGTTCTGGGCCTTTGAAATCTATGGAAGTTCAGACTAAACCTGACATCTGGTTGGGGTTGAGGCCTGAGTGGCATAGCTTAGAGCACTCTGGAGTTTCTTACCAGCCTGCCTACAGCTCCCTGACTATGGACATCTCCCGTGATTGTCGTTCATCCAGTCACTGTGTTAGTTTAACACATGGAGCCCTGAGATGAAGCTGACCCATGGCTTTTCTTAGTCTTGAGTTTAGTTGGCCCCTCTAAAATGGTGTCTGATTAAGTATACTTTCCAGGGCACATGACATTCACTCAAACTGTAGTTATGCACCAGCTGTTTTATCGCACAGCATTCAATGTTTCAATCTGCTCGTGCATTTCTCTCTGGAAACCTCTGGAGTCACCTACTTTTATTATATCTTTGTAAATTTGATGTTCCTTTCTCACACCTCAAGCTAGTAGGTGGGGAGAAGGTGCAATTGCCCCTTCCTTTCTTTTTTCACTGTAATCTGTGTTTTCAATGTCTCTGTAGCTTCCAATATTTCCTTGAGATCCTTTCTGGGTCCCAAGTTATTATGTTACACTGTCCATATTCTGAATCCTGGAGAGGATGATTTGTTGCTGCTTACTGCTCGGACATCTTCCCAGAAGTCTGCCCTCTGTGTTAAGTTTCTCATAGCAAGCTTGAAATAGCAATTATGAGACAGTGCTCATAGTTTGAGCTATCAGTTTTCTCTGTGGACTGCCCTTAACATCAAATTTCATTACACAGAAGAAAATTTATACCAAACTAAACAAGTTTTGATTTCCAAGCTCCTTTTCAATCTCATATTGGCTTATTGATATATATATTTATTCAGTGTGTTTGCACTGGTCTTGGGACTGTGTCTGTGAATAGACCTGATCTTGTTTGAATTATACATTATTCATTCTCTATAATTTCTCCTGAGAGTCATTTTGTCCTCCTAAATCCAGTTTATCGGCTACCGGTATACCTATCAAAATGATTTGTCTTCAGATGTGTTTAAATATCCCCTGTTTTGTGCACACATATACACATGTATGTGTGCTCACATGTGTACCACCTTAGAAAAACTCTGGCTGATGTATTTCATGTTTCCTTTTTGGAATGAAGGTTATTGGTACAAATGCTTCTAGTTTTTTAATCGCACCCCCATCTTGAGAAGGATATTGCTTACCTGGGTTGAGAGAAGGGAAGTGAACTATGCAGAGCATAGAAGTATAAGTGGGATTTGTATCTTCTTCATCTTTTTTGCGTTCCTTTGAAATTACATTTGGAATATTGATTGGGAATCAACCATGATTGTGGTCACCTTATAAGCATTAAAGGATTGTATGAGGGCTCTGGCCTTGATGTTCACTTTATGGTGTAAATTCACATTCTGGTGCTAGCAAGAGTGAGCAGGTGGGTCTCATATGTGCCATGCCTTGGAATTTGATCTTCTAGGTCTGAATTTCCTACCTCTGGTCCCTGGGAACCAGACCCCATGTTTGTTCCCTTTCCCTGAACTGTCTCCACTGCAGAATTCCACAGACTTTTTCTAGCACCATGTGAATAAGGCTGAAGCACACTTCCCAGCCATGAAGCTATGTGTTGTGAATAATCCGTGACCACTATGAGAATGTAGGGAGCGCCCCAGCCCCACCTTCCTTCATGTTCATGTCTTCTGGGTGGCCCAATATAAATGTAACTTCTTTATATAGGGACTGGAATCAGGCTGCTGAAATGCTGTAATTATATAATCCAAGAAAGCCCTATTCTTGCCTTTCCAGAGTTCATTGTTAATGTCTAAACTATGCCTGAGGTGCTCCCAAATGGAGAACATCCCAGTTAGTCCTGGATTTCTTAGCTCACTCTCCTACATCACTTCCTATCTCTCTTATCTATCTACCTGCCTACCTATCTAATATATATTATATATATCTATATTATTTATTACATATGTATTTATTATATATGTATATGGTATTTTATATAGTTCACATATGTATTATATACATTATATAATATATACAACATGATATATAATGTATATTATATACATATTATATATTATAGATAGAAAGGTACTTTATCTTTTAATACTGGGGTTTGAACACAAGACCTTAGTACTGACCTACATCCTTAGGTCCTTTATTTTTTATTTTGAGATAAGATCTTACTAAGTTGCTAAACTGGGCCCGGACTTGTGATCCTCCTGCCTCAAACTCTCAGAGTGTTGAGATTATAGGTGTGTGCTACTGTATCAGGTGAGAATAGATATTTTTATATAGTCATGAATATGTTCATATATCGCTATTATATATTTATACATTGCATCTATCTATCTCTAGGATTTTGACTTCTAATTCAAATGGCTTCTTAAGAAGAGTGCTTTTTAAAGTTAGTGGTTTTCTAATAAGTGGCTAAGAGAAAGAACTTCCTTGAATGTTGCAGAGGATACATCTTTGGGATTGGGGTTGCAAAATCAGAACCAGTAAGAGAGAGAAAGAGGAAATAATGGCAAGCCAAGAGCACATACCCATTTAATTAAAAGTAGCACCCACATCATGAAACAGAAGCCCAAGAGACCCTCCATACGTCTCATTCTGATCAGCAACTTCTCAGGTTATCCTGACTTCTAAAACCACAATTAGGTTTAAAGGCTAGATTAGGTTTTGCTGTGGTATCAAAAGGTTCCAATATTCAGTGATTTATATCTGTTTTGGGTGCTGAGATTGGGACCCTGTAGACTATATTTTTTGCTTTGCCTGCAGGGTCTTTGTCAGGCTGTGCCTCTAAGCAACAGTGAAGAGAACCTGCCAGGCTGGAGGAAGACTGAATCTTTGGTAGTTGATTTTTTGTTTGCTTCCTGTTCTTGTGAACACTGTCTCAGTATTGTTTATTTGTTGTGGTGGCAGATTTTTACCGGAGAAGCAAATGAATCTAGTTTGCAGTTTACCTCCTATTTGTAGGGCCAACCTTATTGCATTTCCGCCAAAACATAAGTACTAGCTGAGAAATTGCCCCTCCCTTAAAGGTCTGGATTTTGGCTTCATGGAGTTCCTTTGTCAAGGTTGGAAGATCCCAGAGCCAAATGATTTGGGTTCTCTTTTCAGAGTTTTAGCTTCTGACGTCTGCAACCTACATGCATATGAGTCTTTTTGTCATGGTTTTACAAACTCAATTTTGTGCATAACTAATAATTTTTAAAATGTGAAATGATCTTTATTCAAATAGCTGGTAAGACTTCTGCTTCTTAAGTGGTAGCTTAAACTGGAATCCCTTTCCCACACACAGTCTTGTCTCAGTAAGGGAGTAAAGAATGGGCTGTTCAAAAGGTCATGGTGTAACTATTGGTTCGTTAACAGGAGTATGTTTTCCCTGTGTAAGCATTAAATTCCTAGTAATGGGACTTTGCACAAGTAATTCATAATGTGGCGCTCATTAGTAGAAATCTGGAGATAGACTGATTTTTGAAGAAGTAACTTGTGATGTATTACACTTAATACTGAGTTATGTACTGTTATAAATACTATTTTCTGAATTTTATTTTTGAAGAAACACTTTTTTGGGGAACAATTTTATTTTACTTTCCATGGCTAGTAGTAATATAATACAGTGTTAAGAAAATAAAGCTGGTCCCAGGGATGCAAGGGTAGCTCAAGATATGCAAATCAATAAATGTAATTTATCACATAAAAAAAAGCAAGGATGAAAATTCCATGGTCATCTCAATAGACACAGAAAAAACTTTTGACCAAATGCAACATCCATTGGAAAATATGTATAGAAAAACGATCTTGATCTGATAAAGCCATTTATGACAATCCTACTTGCTAATGTCATATTAAGTGGGGAAAAACCTGAAAGCTTTCCGTCTAAAATCAGGAAGACAAGGATCACCATTCCTGTTGAACACTACTCAAAACATTAACCTGAACACTCAGGCAAGAGAAAGATAGGAAAAGATAAAATCAAAGTATCATTATTTGCAGGTGACATGATTTTCTACCTATATGATCCAAAAAATCCTACCCAAAGAGTACTAGAATTAATAAAAAAGTTCAGTAATGTAGCAGGTGTTGTGGTTTAGTTCTGGATGTCCTCCAAGGCCTCATGCAGTCATGGAGCAGGCTTCTCATGGGCCTGAGTGCTACAACCATCCTGGGGTGTTATGGTTGATACATTGTGTCAACCTGGGGAATCTGGAGGTTTGGCTGAGTGACTCAGCAGGAAGCCAGGGTGCTTACTTTGTGTACATCCTGAGCCTGTGGAAGAGGAGGGCGTGGAGACTGTGTGAGAGCTACACACCCCCTGGGTGGGAATAGGCTGTTTACAAGGTACGGGAGAAAAGGAGGCTGCTTGCAGCCATTCCTCCCTTTTTGCTGGTTGATTTTGCTGTGCTGTTCTGCCACGAACACTTTGCCCTCTGCCATGTGCCACTCTGCCCCTGAACCAGCCAAGTATGGATTGAGACCTCCACGAACTGTAAGCTAAATAAACCTTTCCTTCCTTCATTTTGGGCATTGGGTATTTGGTCTCAGCAACGAGAAAAATGTAACCAAGACATGGGGTGGATAGTTTGCATATGTAAGGGAGAAAAGGAGTCTGTTTGCCACAACTTCTCCCTTTTGCTCTTGCTGCTTTTTTTATCTTCTGCCGTCATGAACTGTTGCCCTCTACCATGTGCCACTCTGACTTGGAGCCAGCCAAGTATGGACTGAAACCTCCACAAACTGTAAGCTAAATAAACCTTTCTTTCCTTAATTTTGGGCATCAGATATTTTGTCTCAACAATGGGAGAAAAATAACCAAGACAGTAGGTTACAATATATATACATATGCAAAATCTATAGCATTCCTCTATAGTAATAGCCAACTCACTGGGAAAAAATTAGGAATACAATCTCACTGACAATAGCTTCAAGAAAAAGTAAATACTTAGGTATTAACCTAACCAAGAAAATGAAAGGCCTCTACGGTGAAAATTAGATCACTCTCAAAAAGGAAAATAATGAGAGTATCAGAAGATGGAAAGATATTTCCTATTCCCAGATGGGCAGAACCAATATAATCAAAATGGCTATATTTCCAAAGCTGATATAAAATTTAACACTATCCCAATCAAATTACCAAGAGCACTTCTCACAAATCTAGAGAAAATAATCCAAAGATTCATATGGAGCCAGAAGAGACCCACAATAATAAAATCAATCCAGGGTAACAAAGGCAAAGCAGAGGACATCACAATCCCAGATTTGAAGATATACAACAAAGCTACTATTATTAAAACAGCATGATACACTCACAAAAACAAGCATGTGGATCAATGGGACAAAATAGAGGATGTAGAAAAAACTCATGGCACATTAAGATATATGATCTTTAGGAGCTGGGGATATAGCTCAGTGGAATAAGCGCCTGCCTAGCAAGCGCAGGGTCCTGAGTTCAATCCCCAGTACTGCCAAAAAAACAAAACAAAACAAAACAAAACCAACAGATATATGATCTTTGACAAGAGGGTCAAAAACGTTTATTAGAGAAAAGATAACCTCTTTAATAAATGGTGCTGGGAAAACTGGATATCCACATGCAGAAGATTGAATCTAGACCCATATCTCACACTATGTACTAAACTAAAATTAAAATGGATCAAAGACATACATATGAAAACAAAAGCATTTCATCAGGTTAAAGATGCAAGAGATAAAATTCTTGAAGACATAGACGTAGGCAAAGACCTTATGAACAAAACCCCAGTTTCACTGGAAATTTACAAAGAATGAACAAATGGGACCATATCAAATTAAAAAGCTGGAGAGCAAAAACAACAATCAATAAGAGTGAAGAGATGACCTACAAAATGGGAAAATTTTTTTCCAGCTATTCCTTGGACAGAAGACTTACAACTAGAATATATAAAGAATGGACATCCTGAAAGAGTTAAAGTATAATATTACAGGGATACATGCATACCCATGTCTATAAGAGCACACTTTGTAATAGCTAAATCTTGAAAGTGGCCTATTGTGCCCATCAACAGAAGAAAGGATAAAGAAAATATGGTATTTACACACAATGGGATACTACTCTGCCATAAAGAAAGATAAACTTTAGGCATTCATAGATAAATGGATGCAATGTGAGACCATAATATTATGTGTAATAAGTCAGACACACAAGATCAAATATTGTATGGTTTCTCTTATATGAGAAACTAAATATATATATGAAGATAAGTAGAAAGATCTTTTTCAAATGGATGACAGTGTAATAGATGGAGGGAGGGAGGAGTGAGGGAGGGAAAAGGAATGGCAAAAAGGATTTCAGGGAAAAGTTATGAAAATAGTTTTTACAGACAAGAATAGGACAAAGGGTTGGAAGGAGCAAGGAGGATGGGGAGGGGTGGGGATGAAAAAAGAACTAAAATGTATTATGTATCTGTACCAACTCACTACAGTAAATGTAACCATTATGTATTGCAAACATGTTCTGTTTAAATAATTAAAAAAAATAAAGCTGGGCATGTTGATATGTTCCAGTGATCTCAGCTATTTGGAATACTGAGACGAGAGGATTGTTTGAACTCTGGACTTTGGAGCCCGCCAGGGCAAAACACCAAGACCCTGCCTTGAAAATAACAACAACAAAACACCACATCTACACACACATTCACACAAAAATGAAAGCCCAAATCAAAACAGCACTGTAATGTCTAGAGATAGCTGTATAAAAATTATGATCATCAACTCCAGCATTTACAGTCTGCAGAAATCTTGGTTCTTTGTATCACATGAGGTTGCCAAAAAAGATATCCAGAGAAGTTTCATCTTAATGTTTTCACATGTACATCAAAAGAATATGAATGCTTCCAAGATGTTAGTCTGTTTTGTTGAATTTCACAGCTTTGCATCCCCAGTCAGGAAGCTGTCATGGAGTGGTGCTGATACACCAGTGCTGAATGCCAGCACATACATATGCTGATACATATGCTATGCCAGGAGTCAAGACTCCAGCACTATGTGCATCCTAGATATTTCTCATCCAAACTCAGAGCTGAGGTGTCCCCTGCAGACAGGCTTTCTCTAACCTTCCCTCTGGCTCTCAGTCAAGATTAATAATTTTAATCACAGGCTGATAGCATCGTCCATGTGTTTGGATATGAGACTTGATAAGTTTCAAAAGCCTAAGGCTGGAGTCTTTAGTACCACAGCAGTAAAACACAGGACATGGTGACTGTGGTGGACAAGGTTTTTTACTCCCTGATGTCTCTTATAGGTACCATCATTCTCCATTTCTCAGTCATTAAGACTCTTGTTAGGGGCCACACGTGGTGGTGCATGCCTGTAATCCCAATACTCAGGAGGCTGAGGCAGGAGAATTACTACAAGTTCAAGGCCAGCCTAGGCTGCACAGTAAGACCCTGTCTCAAAAGAAGACTTTTAGGGTCACTGCATCTAGTGGTAGGTACATAACCCAAGCCTGGATCACTGCAGTACCCCAAGGATCTGATTGCAGTGGTGTCTCAGGTGTGGCCACCTGACTGCCTCAGTTTGAGCCTTCCCTAGAGCTGTTGCTGGAACTGTCTGGATAAGGTTGTGGGTATAAACCTGAGGCTGCCGAGGGCCTTCTTGCCAGTCCTGGGCAAAGAAGAGCTGTACAGTGGAAGGGAAAGAAGACTATTCAGTGAAAGTAGAATCAGGAGGTGGAGGATAATAAGCAAATTCCTAATATTATTTGTACCTCGGCAGTGTCTCAAAACAGGGATGTACTTGGACTTTCTAGTTTTTTTTATTAATTAAGTTTATTGGTACATTTTAGATATACATAGTGATCACACTCATCACAGGGAATTTGTACCTGTACATGATAAATCTTGATTCTTTTTATCTTACTCTCCTACCGTCCCTTCACCCCCTCTTCTCCTTATTTATAGAAGCTTTGCTTCCATTTTTTAATTTTCTAATTTTTTTCTTTTCCATTCCGTCCTTCTTTCTTTTCCCTCTCCCCCTCCCTGGTTCCCCTTCCCATTTGAATATTTTCTTCCTGTTTCACAGTAACTATTATACATTTTGGTCTTTATTTATCCTTTTGGTTTTTCACACCAGAGAAACAATGTGGTATTTACACGTGTGTCTGATCTATTTAACTTAAGAGTATGCTGTCAAGATGTGTCCATTTACCTATAAGTGGCTCAAGTTTATCCTTCTTTATGGAAGATTAGTACCCCATTGTATTAAAAAAAACCACATTTTCTTTATCCATTCTTCTGTTGATGAGCATCTGGACTGTTTCCAAGATGTAGCTATTGCAAACTGTGCCACTATAAATATGGGTGTGCATGTATCACAGCGGTAGGATACTCTTAGTTCTTTTGGAAAGATACCAAGAAGGGGAATAGCTGGGTCAAAGGAAACCTCTAGTTTTACTTTTTTGAGGAATCTCCACACTGATTTCCACAGTGGTTGCAACAGTCTGTACTGCTAGGTCTCCTCTTTGTAGGGTGTAGATGCCTGTGAAGCAACAATAATGAGTTGATCTAGCTGCAAATGATTCACTTTGACAAACTGTCTGTCTCTTGGGATCTAGAGTCCTGAGCTGTAGAATAATTACAGAATTAGTTCATAGAGGTGCTACACCACGTACTTCATATATAGCCTTTAAGGTTCTTGACTATATTTAATTAAGCTGCAAAAGTGATTTCCTCATCATTGCTTATTAAACTCTCAATTGATGAGAGTGTAGTAAGAATTGTTTCAAACTTTACCTAACTCTAAACAGATTGATATGAACATATTTTTCAGCAGAAAATCTAAGAAAAATCCAGGTAGGTTTGTTCCTTTGTGTGTGTAGGTTATAAATGTGCCTCATTTATGCAATGCTGGCAGCTAGTATTGTAGAGATTTTGTATGAAAATTCTTAAAACATTTAAAGAAAACATTTAAAAATAATGACAATAATAAATGATGTAACATAAGACATTATTAACGATTTATTAGGCTCTCCAAAGAGTATGCATACCAACAAATCAAATATATTTCATATACTAATGGACTTACTAAATTTTCTTTCAATCTCTCTTTTTGTATAATGTACCTGAATTCTTCTCTGTCTACCTTGAGTTGGTCTTCTATCCTCTCACCTATTACTCTTTTTTAAAAAGTACCTTTATTGAGATAGAATTCACGTACCATAAAATTTACCCACTGTAGTATGCAATTGACTATTACTATCTATGAAATAAACTCTATTCTGTTAAATTCCTTCACTGTCCTTATCAAATTTGTAATTGCCTTTTTATTTATTGTCTGTGAAATATGACCCCAATTTTGTGGAAAGACAAAAACCAAAAGAAATGTAGGATTGTGATGAGTTATTTTTTTTTCCATTTTTCTGTGTTTTCTAAAATTTCCCACTGAGAATGAACTTTTTAGAAAATGGACACTATGCAAAACAGAAACAAGGGAGGGAAGAACACGGGCTTTAGAAGCTAACTATTTCACATGGGGGAACCTGGGAGATGGAATGGAAAGAACCATATAATTACATAGAGATAACTCTTTTAAGAAACCAGCTTTTGTTTTGTGGGTCCTTGTAACATAGCTAAACTACAGAGCTGGCCAGGTAGGCAGATGCAAGCCACAGGAAAAAGACTCCTCTGTGTCCTTATTCAACTTGTCTGTCACGTGGACTATAGCACTTTTTTTTTTTTTTTTTACAAATAAACTCTGCCCCTGCAAGTCCTGCGTTCACCATGGGCAGAACTACAGGCCCAGCACCCCTCTGAGAGAAGCCAGGACAGGTCTACGGGAGGGGCAGCACTCAGCTTTGTAACATCCCAGCCCGCGTTGTGGTGGACCCTGCTCTGGCTGTGTAGTGTTACATACTTGCCTGGATGAGGACAAAATTACTTGAGTTCCTGAATTGACAGGACGACCAAGCCTTCCACTGGCAGCAGCACATCCGCATCCAGCTTGTACCAAGGGTGATAATTACAAAGAGGGAGAGGAAAGGAGATAATTGTAGGTTCACAGAGATGGTACTGTTTATCTGTGATCAGTTTGATTTGTGTGTGAAGAGCTGTGAGACAGGGGTTCCAGGTCTCATGGCACTCCCAATGTCTGCTCAGCTTGATTGTCATAGTGTTTTCTGACGTGAGATATATTCTCACCTCTTGTTTCTGCTACTCAGTGTAGACATGTACTTTATTTTTAAAATGTTTGTTTTAGTTTTCAGTTTTTGTAGACAGAGTCTTGCTATACAATTCAGGCTGGCCTTGAACTCACTACAGAGCCCAGGCTGGCCTCGAACTAGCATTGATCCTCCTGCCTCAGCCTCCCGAGTCCTGGGATTACAGTGTGTGATGCCATGCTCAGCTCAGTAGACACACACAAGAGAGGAAGTAGAGAAGTGACAAAATGCCCTTGGACAAATCCTTCCAAGCAGAGAAGTGATGATCCTCAGAGAACTTCATAGTACCTTTATCCCACAGGTACAAGACACTAGCCCTGAGGGGTTGAATGCCTTGCAGGACCATCCCATCTCCTACACCTCTGTCGGAAGGCTCCTTTCTTCAGTATGCTTTGCACCACGACACACTGTGGCATGTTTTACACATAGAGAAATATGGTTCACCAACCTCTTAGTGGATTATTTTGTGACATTACACTGCCTAATTTCAGAACAAATTTTAAATCATCTATAAATTATAATAACCTAAAACATGGAAAAAGATAAAGAAATCAGAAGCCACTTGGAGGTAAGAACCTGGCATAAACTGGTTTCTTAGATGGAGCATGATGTGAATGTGTGTGGCCTATAGTTATGCTAGTCTGCAAGGCAAGTAGAGGCTTGGGAATATCTTTGTGTAAGTGTTAGGACATCGTGAAAGCATACAGAAACACGAATACAGTAAGACTCACTTTACTTAACAGAGATATTACTGACAAGTTGTCGTAATGTCAAAACAAATCCTGTATTGTGCTGGATGTATACATAAGGTCTGCAGATTTCGAGAAGAAAAGTCATGTTTAATTTCCCGAAAACTCTGCAGTTGGGGCACCTGACAGGAAAGTCCTTGTCATGCATGTGGGAGGCTGTAAGGGAAAAAGCAGTGTTACAAATAAAGCCCCCTTCTTTTTATAGGCAGCAATTAGTGGAGCCATCTCCACACCGCCTTCCTCTGTTACTGTGACTCAGCTGCACACTTGATAGAGAAAGGGAGAGAACACATAGTTGGAGTTTTCTAGATAAATCTGTGATCTGTGCTAATAAGTGGAGAGTGTGATGCTTGGTTAGAGAGCTGTATTGAGGTGGCATCTGCTGCTGTACTGGAATTCACTTGCTTTTTGTCCTCTTTAATGCACCAAGCTACCTTGGTTTAATTCTCCAGGATAATGTTTCCATTTTTCACAGGGAACTCTGAGGGTCTTATTCCAGAGGGAAGAGTAACAAAGAAAGTCCTGGCTGTCTCAGGATAATGGTGAAAGGAGTTTTGGGGAAAGGGTTTTTCAAGTCACACAGGTAGTTCTCAGCTTCCTATATTTTGCAGAAAGCACTCTTGGGGATGCCAGTGGTGCGCATTCTTATATGAGGTGGCCTATCTTACTCAGAGCATTGGAATTCCCTTTACTTCAAAGTCTGTGTTCTTTGACTATTATAACTATGGTTTGATGGAGACATTTTGTGCATTTTAGGAAATCTCTAAGGTTTGGGTTATACCAGGTTTGGGTTTTTTCTAAGGTTTGGGTTTTTTCAGGATGAAGGTTGGGAGATCACCCTGAAATTATATTCTTATTTCTGTTAACACCAGGCCTTTATTTTCTGGAACCACCTCAGTCCTGGGGAAGATCCACACCTCCAAAGGATTTGGTGCACTGTTCAGTGTTCAGAGTCCCCGCTCAGGGGTTCTCACAGTATATCTGAGATGCACTTCCCTAAAGGGCCTTAGACTGAAGAAATATTTCTTGCAGCCAGAGAAGTTATAATTTGCTGTGTATGGCCAGTCTTTTTTCTTTTTTTCAATTTTAAGGACAAAAAAATAAAAATAACAATAAAACACAGTTTCAAAACAGGTTAGTAGAACAGTTATAATAATTAATACCTTGTGTATTGCTGTCTTTATAGTAGTTATTCAAAGTTCAAATAATATTAGCACAAACCTTTCTTTTCAATGAACTAAGAGAAACTATCTTAACTATCCTTTATTTTAGAAAGAATAATCAATAGAAACAATGAAAATGGTACAGAATTTTAAAATAAAATGATAGGAAATTAACAATGGTTAATGCATATTGTTATCTTCAAAGTAGTTGTTCAGATTACCAGATATAGGCATGCAAAGTTGATCAAACAGTGAGGCATTAACTGTTCCTTTTAATAAACCATAGAAATTAGTAGTACCATCATCTTAGCCATCTTGTGTGTATGTGTGCATGCATGTATTTTTTTCTCCTTTTTGTTCTAATTTCCCCCATCCTATTTGTTCTTTTCTTTTGATATCTTAACTATCTTGTGTATAAATATATTTTTTATTTTTTCCTTTCTTCTTTACACTGTCATAGTTTGTCTTTCCTCTTGAATAGTTTCTTCCCAATTCACAGTATCTGTTGTACATGTGGATCTTATTTACTCATTCAGTTTCTCACACTAGTGAGTGAATGTGTGTCTGATGAGTATGGGGCTCAACTTGCATCCATTTACCTATAAAAGTCACCAGTTTATCATTATTTATGGCTGAGTAGTACTCCTTTATATAAAAAAACCCACATCTTTTTTAGCCATTCCTCAGTTGATGGGTTGTTTCCAAACCTAGCTATTACAAATTGTGCTGCTATAAATATGGGTACACACATATCATTGTGGAATGATGTTTTTAATTCTTCTGGGAAGATACCCAGAAGGAGAATATGTGGGCCAAACTGGATCTCTAATCCTAGCTTTTGGTTTTTAAAAATTATTTTAAAGAGAATAGTAAAAAAAAAAAAGAACAATAGCAAAATAAAAACAAAACAAAGCAAGGACATTAAAACTGATATGGGGTTGGCCCTGAATCAAGGCCAGCAGTTTTGTGAAGCTGATTCAAGTAGGAGCTGAAAGTGGTATCTTTCTGTGGTCTTCTGGCCATTTCAGAACTTTAGAAATGTAATGGTCAATTCATTAGAAAGAAACAAATAATTAAATAAAATTTACTCCACCTGGCCCCTGTGGCATGCCAGGCACTCTGCCCTATCCCCCAGAGCTCTGCCCGGCCCCCGGCACCGCCCTGAAGACTTACGTGAGCTTATACACCAGGACGTGCTGACAGAACCTGGTGGCTCGCTGTGTAACCCCGCCTACCCAACCGGACACCCAACGGCTGTGAGGACTTGCCAAAGGGTGCTTCTCCACCTCCTGCCATCGCAATTTGTGTACACCCACGTATTATACAGCACATTTAGAAGCAGCCAAGTCTCTTCCCAAAGTAAGAGCATGAGGGAGTAAATAAACCAAAAGTGCAGTTATTACCAGTGAGAAGACCACTGACAGGGTGGTAGAACAACGGAGGCGAAGTGGAGAAAACTGATTAATTGAACGAGCCATTGTCTATATAACTGAGTAATAAAGATGAAGATAATATTATGTAACACAACATCCAGTGGTAACCCCCTACTATTTTCTCTGTAATTTGGTATTTCCTTTATAGTTTTTGTGTTAACAAATGCAAAGACAACACTATGTAATACAGCATCCAGGGATGGTTCCCTACTACCTTCTCTATAACTTCGTATTTTCTGTATTGTTTCTGTATTATTCTGGGTTCTTTTGTTTAAAAATAAAATTTAAAAAAATGATATGGTGTTTCAAACTCCCTAATCCTAGTTTTTAAAGGAATCACCACACTTATTTCCACCGTGATTACACCAGTCTATGCTTCCACCAACAGTGGAGAAGGGGTCCTTTTCCCCTCCAGCCCCTCCAGCATTTGTTATTGGTTGATTTCTTGATGGTAGCCATTCTTTCTGGGGTGAGATAGAATCTAAGTGTTGTTTTAATTCGCATCTCTTGAATGACCAATGATGTTGAACATTTCTGCATGTATTTATTTGCCATTTATATTTCTTCATCTGAGAAGTATGTGTTCGTCTCATATGCCCATTTTTGGACTGAGTCTTTGAATTTTGGGGGCCTAATTTTTTCATCTCTTTACATGTTTTTGATATATGTCTTTTGTCTAAGGGAAAACTGGCTATAATTTCTCCCACTCTGTGGGTTGTCTTTTTACTCTGTTGGTGATTTCTTTTGTTGTCTAGCACCTCTTATTAAAAAGACTCTTTCTTCCAGTGAACACATTTGGCTTCTTTGTCAAAGGCAAGGTGGCTGAGCGTGTTTGGGGCTGCACCTGCATCTTCTGTTCTGTTCCAGTGATCCTCAGATGTCCCGTCTTTTTAAAAGCAGCTTTCCCTCTTTTGCATTTTCCCACACCCACTCCCACTTACTGTTGGCTGCCCTCCCGGTACCTTCTTACCACTGGGGACTTATATTTATAGGCAGATTTCTGTAGGTCCTGAGAGAGAGGCCCCCAGTTGCATTCCTTGCCTTCTGTTTGCTTTTAATTATACTTTTTACCTCACTGTTCCTTTATACTTTACATTAAACATTAGATAGAAGTCAAGGACACAGTCATGGGGGCAGGCAGAGGAATCCATACTCCAGGACTTACAGAATGTGACAGGTGAGAGCACAGCTTGGGAGTGGGTGAGGCTGCAGTCAGGGGCTTCAGCAGACAAGTAGTCTGGGACCAAGGGTTGAGGTGAGAGACCGAATGGTACATACGAAAGAGCGTGGCGTTGTGGAAGCAGACAGATCCAAGCTGCAGTGCTAACTCTGCTGATGACTGACAGATGATCTTGAGCAACTTACTTGACACCCTAAAGCTTCAGTTACCTTTATCTGTAATATGAACTCACACAGTTATGATAATCAAATGTGATGATAGATGTGAAAGTACTTATTGTCACATAGGAGACATTTCGTAAATATTATTTTCTCTCTCCTTTCATTAGGAGGGATTGAGAAAAAGTCAGACATGAAAATCCCTATGTTCTATTAATAACAGCTTCCATTTTGCTTTTCCATAATATTTTCATAATGCTTTAAACCATGTGGGTAATTGTTTCAACATTTAATTTTTCCACTGAGTTATTTAATTACATTTATGACAGGCACATATTTATTTTGAGTATGTCAGTGGAGCCATTAATTTGTTCTAATAGATTTACAACATGGTCAGATATTTTTTCACCATTAACTTTGTGGCGATAGAAAACTATGCTGCCTGCCCTAGATTTATCTTGTTGCAATCATAGTTTAATCAATGAATTCTTTGAAAGTCTAGATAAGGGTCCCCCTAGAGGAAAAGAGTAAGAAGATTTTCTCTCAAAATCACATTTAAGCCTGATAGTTTACCAGTCCAAAGACTTCTACTTTTGCACTCCATTTTAGCAGAAAAGACTCGATCGACATTTTAGGGGTGGGGAGAGGCATAGATATGGAGGAGAAGCAACGAGATCACAGACTTGTTTTTCTAAAGAAAATGGTCATTCTGCTTATCTGGAGACTGGTAAGTCACTTGCTTCCCAGATGTGTTTGGAACCTACACATCTCCAAAGACCGTCTGCCGGCCCAGAGTCTTCACTGCCTTCAAAGGGATTTCTTTCTTCCAAGAGGTAGTACAAACATTCTTTGCCAGAGAGTGCACCGGTTAGTATTTCAAGACCGATCAGCCACTCCTAACTCACTGACAAGCTCTGAATTCCCCATTCAGTACTCTCAGCTCTTAAACATCCAAAATGGTAGTAAATAAAACACATGCTTTTCAACACGTTTATTTTTCTGTCAGCTCACAGCTTGAGAGTTGAGGTTAACCTCTCAGTTAGAAGTGGGATTGGAAACGGACAGCAAAACCTGCCTAACCATTTGTTCTGCAATTCATTCCTACTGAGATTAAAAAAAACATTTATTTATTGGAGAGGGGGAAGTTCCTTGGTCATGAACGCTAGTTGTAAAAGAGATTTCTGAGTGTAGGTGGTGGTAGCGATTACTTCTTTCCACTCCATGGTTTGTTTTATTTATTTATTTAGGTATCAGGAATTGAACTCTGGATCGTGCACTTGCCAGGCAGGTGCTTATGCCACTGAACTATTTCCCCGGCCCCCCCAATGGTTTAAAAGTTCAAAAAAAACCTCCAATTGCTGCTTATATTACAAAATAAGAGCAGATTGGTAGATACTACACTCTGAACAATCTCACTGGGAAAATCTACATCCTTCCCATTCTTAGTCATAAAAAGACAAAGCAACAACCTTTTAAATTTGTGTATAATGATAGAAATTTCTCTGTGAAAACTTCTAAAAGCTGCCAAATAAACATATGGAGATCTATAAGAACCCTAATCTGAGCTATTAAATACACACTTTATGTCCACTTACTATATAAATTAAATATTACCCAGAAGAAAGAGGTATAACTATGCATAGAGCTTTAACAAGGACTGCTTATGTCAGGATGAGATAAAGATGGACATTTAAAGGTTATTAACCAGCATTTATCTCCCTTTCTATGAGCCTTATAAGAATAGTTTTTAAAAAATTAATATTATATAAAGAACCACAAAAATCAGACCCCCAAAATTTAAAGGCCCAATCCAAAAATGGGCATCCAACATCAATAGACCCTTCTCAGCTGAAGAAGTAGAAATGGCAAATAAATACATGAAAGGGTATTCAACATCATTAGTCATTCAAGAAATGCAAATTAAAACAATGTTGAGATTCCATCTCACACCAGAAAGAAAGGCTATTATCAAGAAATCAACCAATAACAAATGCTGATGGGGCTGTGGGGAAAAAAGACCCTTTCTCCACTGTTGGTGGGCATGTAGACTGGTGTAACTGATACAGGAAAATAAAACTCCCAACCTGAACGATATCAGACGAGTTCGTGTTCTCTAAAACCAAAGAATGAATTTTAGGAACAACGGAGGTTAAGAGCAGAATATATTTATTGAGAGAAAGAAAGCTTCTGTCCAAGAGAGGGACAGAGGGGGGCCCCAGGGGGTTCCCCCCTACTCTGTCTTTTCTCGGGACTTTTATAGGGAAAAATCATGAGGTGAGGCGGGTCCAAGGTAGGGGAAATGGACAGAACTATGGTCAGCCAATAAGACTCCAGGGATAAATATTCAGGTAAGACGGGGTGGACTGGGATCAAATGGGGAAGCGAGTCACATAACAAGTGGGCACGAATACCGAGCGGGGGTTTTTCCCATAAGGGGTTGGGTCAAGGACTCTTCAAGGTGGTAGCTACCTATTTAGAATATCAATCCCTGCTATCCATCCCTGGGGAGGTATGTGTGTGTATTTGTTGTTTTTCTGTCTTGAGGTCTGGCCCACAGGTATCTTATCTTTTAGGTTGGCTTCTTCGAGGGCTCAGCCTTGTCTCACTGCCTATAATATTTCTATCTACCTCAGCTGCCTATAACATAACCACTGTGGAAATCAGCGTGGAGATTCCTCAAAAAACTAGAACTAGAGATTCCATTGGCCAAGTTGTTCCCCTTCTTGGTATCATCCCAAAAGAATTAAAAACATCATACCTTAGGATATATGCATATCCTTGCTTATAGTGCACAGCTTGTAGTAGTTAAATCTTGGAAGCAACACAAATGCACATTGACTGATGAATATATAAAGATGTCATTCTTTTTATACAGTGGAGTACTACTCTGCCGTTAAGAAGGATAAACTTGAGACATTTTCAGGTAAATGGATGAAACTGGAGAACATACTCTTAAGTGAAACCAGACACACGTGTAAATGCTGCATTATTTCTCTAGTGTGAGAAACTAAAAGTATGAATAAAGGTCAAAATGTAGTGAAATAGAAAATGTTCCAATGGGAAGGGGAACCTGGGGAGAGGGGTCAGGTAGGATGGGATGATGAGGAAGACAATAAACAAAAACGAAAAGCCTTTTGGCCATCTAAGTGCTTGAAGATCAATCCTGATGTCTCGCAGTAGGTTTCCTCCCCACACAGCAAGGAGGGACTCTTTTAGCTAAGATCCAGATTGCCTTTGTGAATCCTCAAATACCAACATTTGCATCTTCAATATCCTCACAGGTCCATGTGGTGAAGGTTTGTGCCCCGTGCAATGCTATTTGAAAGTGGTAGAATCTTTAAGAAGGGAGGTCTGCTTGAAGCATTGAAGTCATTAGGGCGTGACCTTAAAGGGGACTGTGGGACCTCAGTCCCTTTCACTTTTTTTCGTTGTTGTTGTTGAATTTCTGTTGTGAGGTGAATGGCTCTGTTCCACTATGCACTCTCTACCATGATATGCTGTCTCACCACAGGCCCAAAAATATTGGTGCCAAATAGATCATATAGACCACAACCTCCAAAACTCTGAATCAAAATGGAGCTTCTACTTTTAATTAATTGATGATCTCATATTTTTTTAAGTGACAAAAAGCTGATTAACATACCATTCTCCTCTGGTTTTTCCACCAAGGCGCCATGTGGAACATTCTAACTGCCTACTCTATATGTCCTGGTCACAAGCCTTGCTTTTCCAGGCTGTCAGGGCCCAATCTCTGGGAATCCATGATGAAGTCACAGGCTGGGAGACGAGACTGAGCAAAAACACCAAATAATCTTCTCAGCTCACGTGTCTACAAAGCAGGAAAAACAAAAAGCAAAAATAAAGATAATTTTTATCAAGCTAAATCTTCCAAGATATAATCTAGTGAATCTTAATGTTACTCTTGACAAATTATAAAACTCTACAGTCAGTAAATAAGTGTGTAAAACAAAAGAACTTTTTAAAAAGTTCTTGAAAATAATTTTTTGGAGGGATTGGAAGGAGGATCAAAATACTCCTCTGCCTTGTTTTAGGAGAAGAGTAGAGGAAAAATATTGGCTCAGATGCCTAAGGTTAGAAGAAGGCAGTCAGAGTAGAGTGGGGGAGGTACATCGAGGTGGAACAGAAAGGGGAAATTTCACCTACCTAGAGAGAGGAAACTTATGCCTGGACAGAACCCTCAGGCACCAGAAGGAACTTACTTTTTAAAAATCTTTGTATGACTTTCTTCTTTATATCCACCCATTTCCAAATTTGGTTTAGGGTGGATTGTTTGTAGCCAGTTCAGTCTTGTAATAGGGTAGGACTCGGATGTTTTGTAGCATCCTTATAGTCTGGAGTTTTCTAGTCTGACCTGAGGTCAGATAATTGGGTCCAAGTCACAGGTACATGCCTGAGGCAGAATGAGGTGGGCAGGATACCATCTACTGGTACTAAAGACACTCACCTACTAGGGCCATAGACTTGGGGTGTGTGTGTGTGTGTGTGTGTGTGTGTGTGTGTGTGTGTGTGTGTGTTTGTGATATATACGTTTGCATTTATATTGGGGCAATGTACTTAGTGGTTCGATTTGTGTTCTATAACCTTAGAGAATACTCTTTTTCCTAGTTTACCTTTAACAGGAGATAGAATGGGCTGTCTGCGGGTTTAGACAAAGTGTAGGGACAAACAGATGTTGCTTCTCTTTTATAGTTTGCCACCAAAATTTTCTTCTTAGGAGGTGAAATAAGTCATTAGGTCTTGTTCCTTCTTTACATTACTCAGTAGGCAAGATAGATCTACTACTATTGATTTATGAACTAATATTGCTCTGAACAGAGATCTCTAACTTCTTGTACTTTAGTCAAAGGAGTAGCTCTGGGTGAGGGAGAAGGTAGGTCAGGCGGAGAGGCTTTCAGCACCCTTCAGTCACTTGCAATAGTTATCACCTCCCCCTGGTGGTATGACTTTTGGGCAGAATGACTTTCATGTTAAATTAGAGTTGCCTGTAGACATTCTGATGCATATGTGGATAGATGGTTAAATGTACAGTTGTGGAATTTAGGAGATATGTGAGGGTCAATGGTGTGACATTTGGGAGTTATTGGTCTGTGGGTGCTGGTTGAAATCATGGACATATATGAGGGAGAAATGGGCAGAAGAGCCACCTAGAACAACCTACACCAAAAGTATAAGCTACCCAGTGTGTGTGTGTGTGTGTGTGTGTGTGTGTGTGTGTGTGTGACATATTCCCTATACCTGGTGATCTTGTTGAGACTGATAGTAAATATACAAGAGCCAACTGCAAACATACAAGAAACAACATTGCAACTTTAAGGGCCAAGTTTGGTGAAAGTTAAGTGGCCTTTGTGACTAAAAATACATTCACTAGGTTGTCCCTTTCGTGTAAAGATGGACGTTAATAGACTTCAACCTTCCAAAGATATATTAACTGTATAGTGCTGGGTTTCATGCCAGCAGAGAAAAATCACAGATGATTTATATAAGTTCTTACTCTCAAGAAGTGAGGGAGACTGATGTGCAAATAGCTAACTGTAAAGTAAGACTAAATGAAATAAGGGGATAACAGCTGAATGAGTGGTAACCTGCCAAAAAGAATAATTAATATCAAAACAGGATTTGAGGAAAGTTTTAAAAGATAAAGTAGAAATCTAACTTAGAGTCTAACAGGCAAAGAAGTTAGGGCACAGAATTTGAGAGCAACTACTCCTGTCATGCCCAGGCAGGAGGCACCAGAGACTTGTTGGTTTAACATTGAATTTTAGGGAGCTATCTGGACACTTTCTATGTGCAACTTCTGTGACGGCCACACTCCAGACTGTATATAAAGAAATCAAGAGCCTCCTTAATACAAATTCCTCTTCCCAACAAGCAGTTAATGGTGCTTCCCAACAAGAACCTCCCAATGATACTCTCAAGCAGTAAAAAATGATACTTTATGGGCTCTTACATATGGCAGAAGGAACCACTGGAACGCACAGTACAACTCATACAATATTCATACTGAAATATAGTGAGAATCACTTTGACAGAATCCTAAAACTTATAGTGGTACAGAATGTTCTTTGCTTTAGTGGCTCAAGAAGAACAAAACAATAGCTGAGCAAAGCTGGCCAGTTAGGTGGGAGTATATTCTGGTAGAGCGAAGGCCCAGAGGACTCACTATGTTTTTGAAGGAGGAAGAGCAAAAATGAAAAAAAAAAATGGGGTGCTACTTTCCCAATACTGAAGTCTCTTTCTGGTATTTTCAATGTCATCAGTGCAATCGCTGAGGTCCTTGTTTGAAGGGTAGATTCTGAATTTTAGCCCTTACTTCATATATTTATTACATGAATTTTGTTTTAGAGGTTCCCTAAGCCTTTTATGTGGTATTCCCATCTTTAGTCTACAGTTTAGCTAGTGCACTGCTGGATTTGGAAGCTGATCTCAATATAATCTTATTTGTTTTACATTGTCTCCCCAAACCTTAAATGCTAATTTATTTGTGATATAACAAAAGAAGCAATACTTTTGTACTTTCTAATTACAACGGATGCATGTAATACTGGATGGTAACACTTCTGTTACTAACATATTAATCTTCTGCTGGACTATGAATGATGTGAGGGCAGGGGCTGAATTGTTTGGTAGTTCCAGAATCCAGCCTGCTGCTGGGCTGTAATCTGAGCTCTGCACAAACTCAGATGACCATATGAGGATTAGAGAAATTATATACCCTAGAAATACTATTTGGACTTTCTAAAGCCATTCTTCTCTATCTTGGTCAAACTTCTGGAGAAAATTTGTGAGTACAAATTATGTTCCTGAACATACCCTGTTCCACTTGAGACAGTGGCAGTTATGATTAGGAAGAGCTATTAAATAGTGGAGAAAAGTAATGGTCTAGGTACTATTGGATCCTAGTTCTGGCTTTGCAGTGGAAATCTTGTAGCTAAGGGCTATTTACCTCTGTAGATGTTGCATTATTATCTTTAAAATCATATCATTTGGGCTAGGGGCATAGCTCAGTCATAGCACACATGCCTAGCATACGAATAAGAACCTGGTCTTAATTCTCAGCATACACACCACTAGGTCAAATTAGTATTGTCACTTACTTGTAGTAGGGTTAATGAAGACAAAATAAGACTATTATTTCTTGTGATTTGGGCTTTCATAAGTTTATTAATACAGTCTTACCCCACCTTTTAAAGTAGGTGTGCTATTTCTGCAGTTTAGTAAGCCTCTGGTTAATGAAAACTTCTAGATTATTTAAATTGAATTGCAATGCTTATTCTGTGATTTTGCAGTTTACTTCTTGGGATATCAAAAGGTCATTGTGATTGCCTAGTTTAATTCAATCCTTTTAGCTTAGCATTTAATTTGTTGTGATACATTTGAATTTTGATTCTATATTTTATCAAATTCTCATTTTTATGTCACCTGAAAGTTTGATAAATGTGATGTCTATACTTTTGTACAAATTGTTAGCTTAAAATATTGACTAGAACAGATTTAATGACAGAGCTCTCTGTAGTGCTTTGTCAGAGACTTTGCTCCAGATTAATAAGTGATTAGTTAACATGCTGGCTCTACTGTTTTATAACTAGTTATAAATTTATCTGACTAAACTAACCTTCAACCATATGCTTACACAGATTCAATTTTTTTTAATTTTAAAGAAAGGAAAAAACCCAATAAAAATAATACAGAATTTCCAAACAAGATGATAGGAAATCAACAATGGTTGTTATATTGCATATTGTTATCTTCAAAGTAGATACTCAGATTTCTAGATACGGGCAGGCAAAATTAATCAAACAATATAAGCACTAACTGTTCCTTTCAATGAATTAATAGAAATAGGTAGTACAATTATTTTAGCTGTCTTGTGTATGAATACATATCTTTTTTCCCTTCCTTCTTTTCTTTTTCTCTATCCCAGTTGTTCTTTCCTTTTGAGCAGTTTCTTTTCCTCTGACAATATGTGGATCTTATTTACTCTTTCAGTTTCTTACACTAGGGACACAATAAGATGTTTACACATGAGTCTGATTTATTTAACTTATTAATATGGCCTCTAGTTGCATCCATTTACCTGTGAAAGGCTTGAGTTTATCTTGCTTTATAACTGAGTAATACTCTTGTACAAAATTACCACATCTTTTTTTTTAGGTTTTTAAATTTTCTTTTAAGAATAAAGGAAGAAAACATACCACATCTTTTGTTTTCCATTTTCTCAGCTGATGGGCATTTGTGTTGGTTCCAAGATATGGCTATTATAAACTGTGCTGCCATTATAAATTGTACATAGGTGCACACATATTGTTGTGGAAGAGTAGAGGTCAAAGGGGATCTCTAACCCTAGTTTTCTGAGGAATTTCCACACTGATTTCCACAGTGGTTGTACCAATCTACACTCTTAGCAAGAGTGGAGAAGGCTTCCTTTTTCCCCACAGCCCCATCAGCATTTGTTATTGCCTGAGTTCTTGATGATAGCCATTATTTCTGGGTTGAGATGAAATCTCAGTGTTGTTTTAATTTGCATTTCTCGAATGACCAGTGATGTTGAACATTTTTTCATATATTCATTTTCTATATTCCTTCATCTGAGAAATGTGCATTCATTTCAGATGCCCGTTTTTTGATTAAGTCTTTGAATTTGGAAGGACTGATTTTTTAAAATGTTTTATTCTTTTATTATTATTTATTTTTGGTACTGGGAATCAAACTCAAGACCTTCAGCTTGCCAGGAAGGTACTTGTGCCACTGAGCTATATCCCTAGTCTGACTTTTTATACAATTATTTATATGTTCTCTATATAAGTCCTTTGTCTGAGGGACAGTTGGCTAAATTTTTTCCCAATTTGTGGGTTGTCTTTTCACTCTGTTGGTGATTTCTTTTGAAATGCAAAAACTTTTCAATAAGTTGTTGATTCTTTGAAGTATTTCCCATGCAATTTGGTTTATGTTCATGAACTCTCTGCCTACCTCTATGTCTTCAAGATTTCTACCTACTTTGTCTTCCAGTGGATTTAGTGTTTCTGTTTTAATATTTAGATCTTTGATCCATTTTTACTTTAATTTAGTGCATGGTGATAGACATGGGTCTAGTTTTAGTCTTTTGCATATGGAAAGCCAGTTTTCCCAGCGCCATTTATTAAAGAGGCTGTCTTCAGTTCAGTGAACATGTTTGGCCCCTTGGTCAAAGATAAGGTGGCTGAGTGTGTTTGTACTTGTGTTTGCATGTTCTAATCTGTTGCACTGATCCTCAGGGTCTGTGTTTATTGCGAGTACATGCTGATTTTATCACAGTAGCTTTGTAGTATAATTTTGAGTCAGCGATTGTGATGCCTCCTGCCTTGCCTTTGTTGGCCAGGATTTCCGTTGCTATTTTAGGTCTCTTCCGTTTCCAGATGAATTTTAGGAAAGTTTTCTCTAGATCTGTGAGGTATTGTAATGGTATTTTGATGGAGATTACATTAAATCTGTATAACAATTTTGGGAGAATGGCCATTTTTACTATGTTGATTCTTTTTGTCCATGAGCAAGGCATATCTTTCCATTTTCTGAAATCTTCTCCAGTCTCTTTTTCATAGTACTATAGTTTTTAGTGTAGAGATCTTTTACTTCCTTCGTTAGATTGATTCCTAAGCATTTCATTTTTTTGGATGCTATTGTGAAGGGTGTGATGTCCCTAATTTCTCTCTCAGTGAATTTGTTGCTTGTGTACTAGAATGCTTGATTTTTGAGTGTTGACTTTGTATCTAGCTATGCTACCAAATTAAGTATTAATTCTAGGAGTCTTTTGGTGGAGTTTTTAGGGTCTTCTATGTAGAGTATCATGTCACTGCAAATAGTGATAATTTAACTTCTTCCTTTGCTGTTCTTATTCCTTTTATTTCTTCATCCTGTCTAATTGCTCTGGCTAATGTTTCAAAAAGTACGTTGAATCAGAGTGCTGATAGTGGACATCCTTGTCTTGCTCCTGATTTTAAAGTGAAAGATTTCAGTTTTTATCCATTTAGTATATAATGTTAGCTGTTGGGTTGTCATAGATGACTTTTATCAGATTGAGGTAAAGACCATCTCTTCCAATTTTCTGTAGGGTTTTTTAAAATCATGAATGAATGTTGGACTTTATCAAAACCTTTTCTCCATCTATTGAGATGATAATATGGCTTTTGTCTTTGGCTGTGTTGATAAAGTGCATTACATTTATTGATTTGCACATATCAAACCATCCCTGCATTCCTGGAATGAATCCCACTTGGTTATGGTGTATAATATTCTTGATAATTTGCTGCATTCTGTTTGCCAGCATCTTATTGAGGACTTTTGTATCTATGTTCATTAGGAAGATTGGCTGTGGTTATCTTTTTTGGTTGGGTCTTTCTGTGGCTTTGGTGTCAGGGTAATACTTGCCTCTAGGAATGAGTTATGGAGAATTGCTTCCCTTGCAACTTCATTGAAGAGTTTGAGGAGTATTGGTGTTAAATATTCTCTAAATTTTTTCTTGAATTCAGCTGTGAATCCATTAGAACTTGGCCTTTTCTTTTTTGATGTTTTATTTTTTATTTTAAAAGTAAAAGCACAAAAACATATTAACAAACAGACACAAAGTAACATAAATAGTACAATCAAAATGGATTTGCAGACAATGTGAAATGGACTCAACAATGGTTGTTGTTTTACCTATTGATAACTTCGAAGTGTATATTCATGAACACAGATACAGACATGCGAAATTGGTCAAACAATTAATCATCTCAACAACGGAAAAAAAAAAAAAAAGAAACCGGAAAGCATTAACAAAGAGGCACAAAGTAGTACAATAAAAGTAAGATCAGAATTGAGTTATAGACAAAGCAACAGAAAACCAACAATAGTTGCTGCTTTGCATATTGATATCTTCAAAGTGTGTGCTCAGGGTAACACATACAGATATACAAGATTGATCGAATAACCCATCATCAACTATTCCTTAGCATTAAGTGATATAATACAATAGTAGAACGATGTTAGCCCTCCTGCACATATGTATATACATATATACATACATACATTTTTGCCTCTTTCTTTTCTCCTTTCCCTCGTCCCATCTGTTCTTTGCTTTTGAACAGATTTCCTTCATGTCTCTTAGTTTATATTCCCACCCTCACGTTCTTACACCAGTGATACAATATGTTGCCTGCTCATGTACCACTGATTTATTTCACTTATGAGTATGGACTCCAGTTTTGACCACTTGCCTACAAAGTCCCCAAAACTGTCTTTCTTTATAGCTGAATAATATTCCATTATATAAAAATGCCACACTTTTTAATCCAGTCTTCTGTGGATGGACACTTGGGTTGCTTCCACATTTTAGCTATTACAAATTGCACTGCTATAAACCTGGGTGCACATATATCAGAGTGATATGATGTTTTCAGATCTTCTGGGAAAATACCCAGAAGGGGAATAGCTGCTTTGAATGGAACCTCTAGACCTAGTTTGCGGAGAAATCTCCAAACTGCTCTCCACAGTGGTTGCACCAGTCTGCATTCCCACCAGCAGTGTAAAAGAGTTCCTATCTCTCCACAGCCTAGCCAGCATTTGCCATTGGCTGATTTTTTCATACTGGCCAGTCTTACTGGGGTGAGATGAAATCTCGATGTTGTTTTTATTTGCATTTCTCGAATGATTAAGGTTGTGGAACATTTTCTCATATATTTATTTGCTATTTGTATTTCTTTATCTGAGAAGTGTGTGTTCATCTCAGATGCCC
>PVLD010006982.1:0-95427 GCA_004027595.1 Dinomys branickii
TATGTGGCTTATTTCTGCTTTAAGCTCTTCTATGGCCTGTTGGAGTTGTTTCATTATTTCGGATGCAGTCGTTTCAGAATTTGCAGGTATGTGGCTTCCTAGTTCCCCTATATCCTCGCATCCAGGATTTGTTCTGGGTGGGGTTGAGTTCTGAGACTGCGTTTTGTTCTTCTGTCTTCCCATTTTTGGGTAACAGATTTGAAATATTGAGCCATAAATTACCCAGGCAGTTCACCAGGCAAAGGTCTGTTGCAAAGGCTGCTCCAATGACTCCTTCTCTTCTGGAGAATGTCCCTTAAGCTTTCTGCTGAGAGTTCTGCTTAAAAGGCTGCTCAGGTGCTGGTTTGTGGGGTGGGCTACTCCCTATCAGAAGACCTGGGTGGGGTGTGTAAATCCGCTCCCCCGCCTGCCCAGGGTTCCCTGCATGTATGGGGACAGATCTCCTCCCCCACTCAGTGATCGGGTCGCGGCGCGCAGATAGCTCACCCGTTTCTGAATCCTCTGTGCCGGCAGGAAGGTTCCAAAGTGCCAATTCTCGCGCTCTCCGGGTCTGGGGGAGGGAGCGGGATGCTCCACTCCTCTGTGCTCCTCACGCCAGGCCGTGGACTGCAGGCCGCTGAGGGCTTTGGCGGGGGGGCCAGGACCGGAGCGGGATCCTGTTTCGCTGCTCGGATTTGCGGAGCCTGCCCGGGAAGCGTGGGTTCTGAGACCGCCCCCTGCTGCAGTCGCTAAAAAGCCGATTTTTTGGCTGCTGTTGCTGGCGAGCCACGCAGGGTCAGGAGGCGGGAGGGACTGAGCCGTCTGTGCCCGAGGATCGCTCGGACCCACCCGAGCCCCCCCCCCCTCCATCCACCACGCCGAGCATCTCTGGTTCCCCGCGCTCCGGTCTTTCCTGCGTCTCGCCATGGCAATTTGGTCCGACCCGCCGCATCTCCGGGAGCGCAGAGAAACACGTTCAGTTTGAACTTCCCAGCCGAGGTCCCGGCGTTCGCACTCGCCAAGCCGGTCACGAGCTGGGGGACTCTGTCAGCGAGGATCCTTCCTTTGCTGCTCACCTGGTCGCTATCATCCCGGAAGTCCCCAACCCCCTTTTTTTAAGAATCACTCAACCTCTTGTATTTTTTAAAATCAACAGAAAAGTACTAATATACCTATTAAAGAGCATAAACTATATGAAATATGTTTATTAATATATAAATACAGTAATTTCGCTCTCCTTTTTTCTTTTTTTCTTCTCTCCTTCTCCTCCTCCTCATTCTCCTCCTTTTCCTTCTCGTCTGACTTCTCCTCATTGTCTTCCTTCCTATTCTGTTTCCTCCTTCCTTTCTCTTGGTAGAAGTAAACAGAAAGCATCTTAGACTATGATTATTCATACCTAAAACCGTGAGTTTAAGATCCGTTGCTTGATCCACCCAAAACAAGTGTAATATGATGTGTCTGAATAATGCTGAAGCTAATGAAGCTAATCACTCCCTTCCAGTATCGGTTAATATAACTGAGCAGACAAGTTGCTGGTGTTTGAGGTCTTTCCTTGTTATAAATAATTCGACTCTCAAGATTTGAGTAGTTTCAAGGAGAAAATTAGGCATATCAAGCAATATCTGTACAATTTTTTGATATATCCTCCAAAAATAGCAGATATTAGAGAGCCCAATCAAATAGCACTGAAACAGAGTGTTTAGAACTTAGGACAGAACACAAAAGATCATATAGTGTAAGAAAATTCTACTTTTTGGTCTTGTTCAACTCCCACCAGATATGAGGAAGAAATTGCCCAACTCACGACAGTGGTGTGAGAACTGAATGTTTTGTAACTTGAAAATTTTACTGAAAGCACTGAGGATTGCTGCTCTTGATATTATTTTAATGTCTGTCTTCATAGAAGGAATTAAAATATTCTCACAAATGTAAAACTATTTTAGGAAACTTGAAGGATTACTTCTGCATAATTAAATATTGACAATTTTAGAATGTAAGTTAACTTGACAAATCAACCTGGAGTAATTGTTAAAGCATCACACTGGTGAAACCTCCCAAGTTGTCTTAGTTATAGATAGTAAAGTATACCTCAGTGGGAATAATATTCACACCATCTCACACATGTACGCATCCAAAAAATGAACAAGAACATACTCTGAATGTAAAATAATTTCTCCTTTATTTACTTTGCACCACTTGAGATAGTAGACATTAATTCTACTCTTCTCATACTGTGCATGTACTACGTTCCTTCAAAATAAAGGCTTCTAACTAAAAATCAGACAAAGAGCACTGATTTGGGGAAAATTTTCAAGTCCAAAATTAACAATAGTGGGATTGATAGAAGAATGTGTCATTTTACACAAGGCTGTGTCCCTGAGACTGGAAGGATGTCTCTCATCTGGGAGCCCTGATTATCTTCAAACTCCAGGAAGAAAGAAACAAATAAACACGGACAACAGAACAAGATGTAAATATATGACAGAAAACCCATGTTGAGGTGGGCCGCGCTGCTGTATCGGTGTGAGCTCCTTCAGGAGACACTTTGCCTAGACCAAACCTTGGGAAGTTTCTCAAGCATCCTAAATAGGTTTAAAGTACTGCAGGCAGTGTGTAACTAAATTTTTATGTTGATTTAAATTCAGTGACCACCTTTTAGGTATATATGACAGGATGCACACTATGCTGCATGTAGCATTTGTTTGCCTCTGCAGACTGACCTTCGTCCAGTTCTGTCGTCCTTTTGATCTCAGAGCTTGGCTTATAACCATAACAGCAATGGCTAATACTTCCTCCTTTGCTCCCTGGCTGTTTGGCTAAAGATAGAGCTCAAATGAGTGATGGGAGGAAACAGAATGTAGACAGTTGTATGTTTCTCTGGTCTTCTGCCTGAGATATTACTTTAGGCTAATTGTTTCTTCTGGTGAGCAGCTACTGTTTCTCTCAAGGTGGACTCTGTGTAGCTCTCTAACTGCAGATTCCAGTAAGTGCTGCATTCACATAAGTCTATGAGTGGAAAGAACTAGTTTCTCGAATATCTCTGTGTTGTGTACTTATTTTAACTACTGCAATGCACTTATAAATAAACCTTAATCAACTATTATACTTTAATATCGTTTTGGTTTCCTGTTCAGAAGCTGGTTGATACAGAGAGAAATATATACAAAGAAATCTGTCTTAGATAACAACTCAGGGGTTCACAAAGTTAACAGTCCTAGGGCATATCATATATAAAGAGTCCACAGAAAGGTAACCTTGTACAAATATGTGAATATTAAGTTTAGTGAGACATCATGAGATCAGTACCAGTTATTGCTGGTCTCTAAAATTGCCAGGGGAGCTCAAAGTGGTGGCCATGAGCTTCCAGACTTTTATTAGTACAATGAACTGCTGCCTGGGTAAACTTGGTCATTGAGATTGCTGAATGTACATGTTCAGTGTCTTCTCTAACGGCTGCTGTGTAGTGGGGATTTTTGTGCTATACAACATCCTCTAGGTTCCCCCATAAGAGAGTAATTCAGTCTTGTGGGAAAAAATCCTACTACTTTCTTTCCACAAAGTGTGAATACATTTCCTGAAATGTGTATACATTTTGGGTCTCCCCGCCACTGCAATTATGTACTTTTTCTCTTGTTCTAAGAAAGAAGAGCTGCACTTTAAATGCCTTAAATTATAACTTAAAAAGAAAACTGTGTTCTTCTATTACTACAAGATGTGCCATGTACCAAATACCACTATGAATGTAAACATTGTGTGCCATAAACATAAGCTAAGAATAATAATAGAAGAATACAAATGAAGGAAGGGGATTTAGAGACAAAGGGAGGGAGGTACTGGGGAGGGGTAGGGGATGGAATAACAAGCTGTGGTATCCGCACATGACTGCTCCCCAAGATGACTGTAGCCCTCATACAGGGCAAACGTGTCCATAATATAATACTTTAAAAGTTAAAAAGAAAATAAAAATGGTTTCAACTAGTTATTTAAGCTTTTGATACTCATTTAACACATCCTGACCATTGTCTCACATTTATAAAAGTGCTTTCTCTTTTCCTGTGAGATTTTCCAGAAACCTCTACAATAGAGTTATCCATTATTGTAGGAAGGCTTGATGCAAAGGCAAAAGAACAACAGAAGCATAGAAAATCTGTATCCTGACTATGCTTGAACAATAGAACAGAAGGTGTTTTCCTGAACTCTGAACAATGGGCATGTAAGGATAATTTCAGCTGCAGAGCTAAGCAGTTTGGATTGACAACAACATGAATCAGCTTTGACAGTACATCCCCTCTGCCAAGTCTACCCATTCATCCAAATTAGAAAACAGAAGCAGAGAAGAATGGTACTAGCTATTGAAGGATAGAAAACATGTTTGAGAAAATTACTTGTGAGTAACATTCTAGATGGGCTATGAAATGATACAGAACTAAGCTCCACAATTAAGACAATCACCAGTTTACTTTATCTAGATATATAATGTATTCGTCTCTCTTTTTCCTTAAAAAATATATCTGTTTGAGAGATAAAGCTGAAGAGAAACTAAAAATAAACTTGGATTTATAGTACTGGTAGGAAAATTGGAAATGTTGGCATATTTAGTAGGAAGGAAGGAGGCTCAGAGAATAATTAAACAATCTAACACAGAAACCAAGGATTGACTTTTGGTAATAAATATTGCACTAGAAATAATAGGCAGAGGTTCTTTATAACCAGCCAGGAGTCTGCCGGTGTAAGGAGACAAAATCAATATTATGCAACAGGGTACTTAACAAAAGGCAACTTTCGCTTTAAGACAGCTTTCCCTTCCATAAGTGGGAACTGAAAAGGAAACACGATCAACTTTCTACCTTCCTAATCCCCACCGCAAAATCACTGCAAAGTCACACAAATGACAGAGCAATAGATAGATTACTCTTGTAAAACTTTTCAGGTTCTATGCAGAATCAGTGTTAGCTTATAGGCAAGTTTCTTCATTGTGTTTCTTCATTGAGTTCTTCCTCTCACATGTTAATAAGTCAGCTGTGTGAGGGAGTATTAATTGGCCTTCTAGACCAGGTTCCATTTCATTTGTAGCATCAGCCTGGAAGACGACTGCTGATCATGGGCACTGTGTTCTCCATTTCAGACCATAAGCCTATCTGTATGTTAAAAGAAAACTCAAAGAAGGAACAAAAAAAAAAGAAAGAAAGAAAGGAGGAACCGAAGGAGAAAGGGAGAGGTGAAAATATCGTGTTAGATGTGGGCTAAACCAGGACCTGGCACTTCATTTTTTTTAAGGTTTTTGTTTTTTGTTTTTAAATGCAAACCATGTGCACTGGGTGCAGTTGCAGAGTGTGGGTTAGCAGCATGCTCTTCTGGAGAGCGTCTACCTCGGTAGGGCGCTCTTCTCTTGCTTTCCGCTTTGTAGCAGCCGTGAACTGAGCAGCTTTGTGCCACCATAGCCTTCCTCCGTGACTGCTCTCTTTCGACAAGCTGACCATGGACTGAAAACTCTGAAATTGTGAGACAAATGAACTATTTTTTCCTTTATGTTATATATGTCGGGGGTTTGTTTCCAGCCATGGGAAAACTATACAGTCATGTTCCCAATAAAATATTGACTTCCTCATGTACAGCTGATTTTCCTTCATCTGCTACTTTTCTACGTGAACGAAATAGCGGTATTCCTATGCCCCCAGTTTAACCTAGCGTGAAGAGCTGTATGGTGAAGGTCACGGCGCCCTGTTTGGGGAGGAGGCTCTGACTGCAGATCGGTTCTGGCGGGTCCAGCCGGGTTCCTGTACTCTTCGCTCTTCCTCGCTTTCCCAGCCTCCACTGCAGGCCCAGCGCTGGGAGGCTCTGTGCTAGCTATACCGTGACCGAAGCCTAAGGAAGGGCTCAGTAACGATGGCGGGGGCGTTATCACGCCAGGGCTCTGGTCCTGGGCCTTTGCATTCTATGTATATATAGGGTGCAAATATATATGGAATGCAGAGGTCCGGTATATGTAATACCTATATCTATGTCCATCTATCTATCTATCTATAGCATATATATCTTTTATACATCAGCAAACCCTATTAATGGCATAATCAGTATGTATCGACATAATAAATTAATATATATTAATATTTATAATAAAATATAAAAACTCCAGGGAAATTACAAAAATGACACAGTTCTCTAGAGGGGCAATCCCTCATACTATAACAAGACGCTCCCATATTCAGTCTCTGCTAATACCGTACTAACAACACCTGAGTTTGGTAATGTCTACGGAAATGATGCTAGGGGACACATTTCCCTTCACATAGGCTTGAAAATATGAAACAGCATGCTTTCTAGTAGTTAAAGTGGCCCAGAATAGGTGATTAACGCAAACTTGATTTTTTATTACTATTTTTTTATATCGGGCATTGAACGTGGGTCTGTGCATTGAGCTGCCTCGCCACCCTATCTCACCCCACTCCCTGTTCTGTTTTGTTTTGCTTTGTTTTTGAGATAGGGTCACTTCATTGTCCAGGATGATCTCAAATGTGTGATTCTCTTGCCTCAGCCTCACAGAGGACTGGTGTTATAGGCGTATGCCGCCACCTGAGTTCACAAAATTTATTTTTGTCTCCTCAACAGCAACATATGTATTTTTCCTTCATTTAATAAACCCATTAAAGAATCTTAGAGCAGAGAATGTCTTGTTTAAATTTATTTATTTTTTATTTAAAAGAAAATAGAACCAAAAAAAGAGCGATAGTAAAATACAAATAAAACAAAGCAAGGACATTAGAAATGATACAGGGTTTCCAGCCAAATGACAGGGATTAACAGTGGCTGCCATATTCCGTACTGTTATCTTCAATGAAGCTGCTCAGATTACCAGATGTAAGAATAGAAAATTGATCAAGCCATTAAAGGGAATAATAAAGCAACAATTTAAATGAACATTAGAGACAATACATAGTTTCACTAAACAGGATTGTAGGAATTCACCAATGGTTCTCATACTGCAAATTGTGTCGTCACATAAATTGCTCAGATTACCAAATACAAGCATGCAAAATCGGTCAAAGCATAGAAATTATAGCTGGATAAAATGTAAAGAAACAGGTAATGATTATTTAAAATTTATCCAGCTATAATTTAAGGATTCAAAGCCCAACACTGACCTTTCCCTATGCACTTGAAGTTACGTGAGGATCTCATAAAACATGTAGAAATGAAAATGGTCCACTTCAGCATGAAGCAGGAATGCTTTTGGCATAAGCTCCTTGACTTACTAGCAAAGAGATAAGGAGCAAGCTGCAGAGGTAGGTAACAAGTATCCAGTGAGCATGCTTGGATAGAAAAATTATTAATAAGACTTCTTCTTTTCCTTCCCCCAGGAAGTTAGAGAGCACTGAACAAATACAGTTAGACTCCACTACTGATTTCTTGAAGAAGCAAGATTTCATAAATCAATATTTGCAATATGTTGTTACATATGGTTTAACAATGCATCTGGAAACTGAGGGAAGCAATACGTGCCCACTGGAATAGGAATGTGTAAGAGCAGATAAAAGCAAAAGTTAATAAACATGGGTCACTCAGCAGAATGCAGCAAAATTTGAAGAAATAAGGAATACATATACTCATTACGTAGACTCTATTTCTCTAATTGAATGTTCCAGTAGTTGAAACTTCATAACAGAACTTACAGTATGTACTGAGTATGTGCAATTTTGCCTATATAGCTATATAGTAAAATTTACATAGTTTTCATTATAAGTGATATTTTCACAAATATTTACCATATCTTTGTATTATTTTATTCATCTCCCAGGTATTGCTTCCTTCTAGGTATTAATGTACTGATACATGAATTGAGAAATATTTATTTAAAGTGTATATCAATCGGTAGGTTTCTACTGAGAAAAAATCATGGAAAAGGTATCTTACGTAACCAGGTTTCCTACTGAGAAGATATGAGGTGTGTGCTTTTACTAAAATAGTGGGTGAAATACACCCCAGAGACAGAAGTACATGCTTTTGTTATTTACTACAGTCTGTAAGGAGACACAAAATAAAGGTTGGTCTCTTTCAAATTCACAAGATATATCCCTAAGTACATATCACTCTTCCCTACTCAGTTCCACTTTGCTTTCACTGTAAAAGGTCTGGCTACTTCTCCGTGGTAGACATTTCACTCACAATCACTTTCAAGCTTGTGTGGTCAGACACAAGTTGCTACTTGCCATCTGGTAAGCTCCAGGGGAATAGACTATGCATAGGCACCTGAAACAAGGAAAAGTCAGGTTACCTCTGGGAAACACATCTCAAGTTGATATTTAAAGGGTGTAGACACACAAAGAGCTAAAAGCAGGGTAGGACCATAGCTCCTGAAAATGAATTTGCAAATTTTATGCTGTGCCGGGAAACCAGCCTGAAATTCATCCTGTTCTTCAATTGTCAAGCTGTGTTTCCCACACAAAAGAGTAATGTTTGCTGATTCCTCCAGAGGCACAATGCGAGTTCACAGTTCCCCAGATAGAATAGTTGGCATCTATGTCAAGAGATGAGAATGGCTGACTACAAAAGAATGATAGTGCAGTGGGCACGGGAGCCACGCCAGAGAGAAAGAATCAGGTCCTACAAATGTAGAGAAAGCAGCAGCAGTGCATTGGAGTGCCTGTCACGGGGAAGCAGCAGTGGAGGAGTTGAAGATTTCTTCTCCCTCACACAATTCACATTTCTTGAAGTTCTGGGTTTCTTCTGTGGTCATTTGCCAAAGCATCCTTATGCCCCTCCCTACTCCTCTGCTCTTCTACTTTTCTAATACATGTGGCCTCTAACATGTAGAAAAGATGACATTGTGACATCTCCAAATCCAGTATGACAGACGTCTTACATCTCTATTTCCTCTTAGAGCTCTGCTCTGCCCCACATTAACATGTCTGGGTTGCTTCTATAAAATAACATATATGACCAAGTTTTGCCCATAATCCTAGGCAATAACCAGTATTTCTCAAAAGCAAAATAAGGTAAATGTCCATAAATGTGAAACAGAACCTATACAGGACCAGAAAAACAAAACAAGACAACACAAATCTAAATAAATGTCTTGCTGAGCTCAGGGAAAATATCTGATTAGCTAAAGAATGGTACAAGTCAGAGGGAAGTATATTTTTTCAGAGAAGTAAATTAAGCTTAAAACCTTTAAAAAAGTAAAACCCTCCGCATCTCTTGGATTGCATTGCAACTGTCTGCAGGGCATATTTGACCCATGAGGCATAATTGGCTGACCCTTTGCCTATATAAATGTCTTATGAATTTATTAGGATAATAATTTGAGGGGTGTTTACTTTGCAGTAGCTATCTGATACATTATGGAATACATTTACAATAAAATAGCCTAGACCTAGTCCTCAAAAATCCTATGCGCAACCCAGGTTGTCTTAATTTATACTGTAAATTTCAAACATAGTTCATAAGGGAATACCAATATCACAAGGAATTAATTAGAGACAATCAGATTAGAGCCTTCAAGAATCTGTTGCCTTTATGTGTAGAAAGTTCCCCATGTCTTACAAGCAAAGGCCCTATTTTTGAACCTTGAAAACCTGGCATACTCAGAATGAAAACCATTTTTTGATATTTTTGGATTTAAAGTAGTTTAAATTCTTTCTGAACGTGATTCTTCAACATATGCTTGCTCTGATGGAAGAAATTAGCAAAGGATTACTGCTTTCCTTAAGTCAATTAGGCTGAAAAGAAATTAGTTTTTTTTTTCTTTTGCTGCCTTATCAGCTGTATTTCTAAGACAACATAGACATGGATTGGATTATTTTAATGGAAATATTGCTGCAAATTTTCTTATTCTAGGTTCTTCTCATACCTTCTTTCAAGCTTCTTGGAATTTGATTCTGAGTAGGTACTCTGATGTAATTAAAATTAGGAAAACCTACTTGAAATAGTCCGTATAGAAAGGAAAATATTGTTCATTTTTTGCATGCTTCCAATGTAACTTTTAAAAAAAGAAAACAATGAGGACACTATGTCTCTCTATAAGGTACATATGTTTTATTTTCAGGTAGAACTCTAGCTCTGCACTGATGTGACAGAACACTTCCTCGGCTTCTTGGATTATTTTTGGTACATTATCAAGGAGCATGAACAAAACACCAAAGAGAGAACCTTTAGTTTTCCAAAGTAGGTAAGTGAATATTATTAATGCTCTTTGCAGCAAGCATGGTTATTTAGAAATCAAAGGATGTTATTTGCTGAAATGTAGAGAAAAACCTGACGTAGACCATTATTTTCTTTTTTTTTTTTAATTTTTTTTATTATTTTTTTATTTTATTTTTTTATTTATTTTTTTTTTTTAGTAGACCATTATTTTCACAACAGTTAGAAATAAAGACTTAAAAATTTTCAGTCCATTTTGCTAGTTGGGCAATACATTACTGACATGACTGAGTTCAATCTTGAGTCACAGTAAACGTCAGACACAGGGGTTACAAAGCCCTGAAGCCCCTCATTCTTTTTCATCTTTTCTTCCCAAATAAAACATCTTTTGTTATACAAAAAAATCAGACTTGAATCAATTCTGTCAATATTAAGTGAAATTATTGTGTTCTTTTTAAAATCATAGAACTTAACCCAAAGCAGGGCCTGTAAGTATATCAGTAAGAATCTTGGAAATATAATAAGTTTCTCTCTATATATCAAATTGAAAGAACTTAATATAGAGGTTTAATTTTAGAAGATCTGGGACACAAAGTATGATCAAAGAGATAGGAAAAAGAAAAAAATATAAAGAAACAGAAAGCGAAAGAGGAAACGAAAAAACACCTGACTCCTGGCATTCAGAAGCACTGATGCTCCAGGTCGGGAAAAAAACTCTTCATTGCTGCATTGCAATTAGACACTATTTTAATTTTGATCCATCTGAGAAATGTTTCATCTCCTCATGCTGTTTCTGGAGTTTGCTAGCAAATGCCTTCCTAACAATGCTGGACAGAGAAAGGTGTTATTTCGGTTTTTATGCTCTGTATTCTGATTTCTCATGAAAGCTGCTGACAGGAAAAAAACTGACGCGAAGTCAGCAGGCAAGTAAAACAGGAAAACATGTTTTGAGAACATCTAGTCCCAGCAGAAAAGTGCATGATTCAGAAATACACGAAAAATAATAGATTAATAAACCAGCACAGAATTATCAAAATATGATTGCTCTCTCCATTAAACTTTTCTGATTTTTACTAATAAATGATCTCTTCTTTCTCTTTCTGTTTTTGATAGGAAATGAGCAATGGCTGTTGTATTGCATACTGTTATCTTCAAAGTAGTTGTTCTGATTGTCAGATATAGACATGCAAAATTGGTCAAAAAAATAAACATCAATTGTTCCTTTCAATAAAACAAGAGTTAGTAGTACAATTATCTTAGCTATCGTGTGTGTGTGTGTGTGTGTGTGTGTGTGTGTAAAATTTCCCCTTCTTTCTTTTCTCTTTTCCCTCATCTCAGTTCTTTCCTTTTGAGCAATTTCTTTCCCTTTCATAATATCTATTGTACTTTTTGGATTTTATTTATTCTTTTAGTTTATTGTACTAGAAAGACAATACAATGTTTACACATGGGGCTCTGATTTATTTCATTTATGAACGTGGTCTTTAGTTGCATCCTTTACCTATAAAGGCCTCTAGTTTATCTTTCTTTATGACTGAGCAATACTCCATTGTATAAAAAAATCACATCTTCATTATTCATTCCTCAGTTGGTGGGCATTTGGATTGTTGCCAAGGTTTAGCGCTGGTTTAGCGCTGCCATAAACGTGGGTGTACATATGTTTTTGTGGTATGATGTTTTCAGTTCTTCTGGAAAAATACTCAAAGGGAGAATAGCTGTGTCAAATGGGATCTCTAATGATATGTTTTTGAGGAATCACCACACTGATTTCTGCAGTGGTTGCACCAGTCTACACTTTCACAGCAGTGGAAAGTTTCTTTTTTTCTCATAGCCTCACCAGCATTTATTATGGGTCTTGATAGCAGCCATTCTTTCTGGGATGAGATGGAATCTGTGTTGTTTTAATTTGCATTTCTCAAATGACCAATGATGTTGAATTTTTTTTATATATTTATTTGCCATCAGGATTTCTTCATCAGAGAAGTACATACTCATCTCAGATGACCATTTTTGGATTGGGTCTTTAAATTTTAGGGCCCTGATTTTTTTAAACTCTTTATATGTTCTAGATAGGTGTCCTTTATCTGAGGGTCAGTTGGCTAAATATTTTCACAATTTCTGGGTTTTGTTTTACTCTACTGGTGAGTTCTTTTGATGTGCAAAAGGAAGATTCCTTCCTTTTCAGTATCATTAGAGTTTGAGAAGAACTGGTGTTAAATCTTCTCCGAATTTCTTGTAGAATTTAGCTGTGAAGCCATCATGACCTGGGTTTTTCTTTGTCAGTAAGTTTTTAATTATGTTTTAAATTTTATTGACTGATAGTGGGTTATTCGGCGATTTTATATATTCTTGATTCAGTTTTGGTAATTCAGATGTATCTAGAAATCTGTGTTTTTCTTTTGTGTTTTCCACTCCATGAGAATGAAGACTTTCTAAGTGAGTATTAATGACCCTATGAATGTCTACGGGATCTGTAGTGATTCCACCTTTTCATTCACTTTTGTGTGGATTTGAGGTTTTTTCAGGTTGGCTATGGGTGTATCAGTTTTATTTATTCTTTCAAAGCAACAACTTTTTGATTCGTTAATTCTTTGTACTGTTTTCTTAGTCTCCATTGCATACATTTCTGCTCTGGCCTTTATTATTTCCTCCCTTGTTTGGGTTTTGGGCTTTGAGCTTAACTTGCTCTTCTTGTTCTAGGTTGAGGTGCAGAATAAGGTTGTTTCTTCTTTCACTTTCTTAGGCATTGATTTGTATAATTTCTCTTCTCAAATCCTGCTTTTCTGCATGGCTACAGAAGTTTTGCAGTGGACTTTCTTATATCTGCATCTAATTAGTAACATTATAGTCCATGCGGTCTTCAAGTCTATGGCGAATTGTGTGAAAAACCGGATATGCAAATTGTTGATAGACAGTTTATATATAAATCTAGAATTCTTACCTACCACCTGCATCAATTAGCCTGGGAAGCCAATTTATTGTCTATGATAACCAATTTCATAATTCAAAATACTATCTATAATACCCAGTCCAAAAATTAAGCAATGATTTGTATAATAATCATCTCCAAATAGTACATTTATTAAGAATGACAGATCTAATTTTCCTTTGGTTCCACCTTAGGGTCAACAGAAGAAAGCCGGCAGCAAGTTATTTGAAAGCATTCAATCCTTTCATTTCTCTTTCTTCTCTTCTACCTGCCTTAAACTCTCCCCTCTAAGCAAGTGATGTTGACTCTCTCTATATAGTAAGTCCGGAATATCTAGTTTTTGCTTGTTTTCATGTATTTTTACAAGTGAGAATAAAATAATGAAATCCATCTCCAGCTGGTAGAAAATGTTCAGAAATGCTCCAATAAAGACACTGGAGATGACTATACTAATTTCTTAGATGTCTTCAGAACACCTCAAAGAAAGTTTTAAAATTTAGGCGTTTTAAACTAGTCAATATTGACATTTTGGACTACATAAGTTTCTATATCAGTAGTAGTACAGTTAAAACATTGGGGCTGAGAGAGTCACTCCTTTTAACCCATTTGTTTCTAAATTGCTCCTTACAGCCATTCCTCCTTCCACAGTCATAACAGAAGTAGAAAATAACTAATAAAATCCCAGGAGATCTCATGCTCCAGGCGAGAGCACATGGGCATTAGATCCCCTAGCCTGAACTTCAGTCACTTTCACCCGACTCCTAACTCAGTAAGAGTTCATAAAAAATATATACAAATTTCACAAGTCAGAACCAGACATTTTTGGTTTCTTAGTTCACATATTTCATATGTGTACAGGAATCATTGCTTTTATACCCTATACCCATACAACATGGTGTGTTCTGTATTGATCACCAGATAGCTCTCACTTTTGTAAATCTTTAACGACATGTGCAGTACTACTAAACTGGCATGTAGTGTTAAAGCTCTTGAGATTTCTGTGACTCCTTCCTTCTTTGTCAGTGTACACTGAGTAGCTATTTAAGGATTCCATTTGTCCTTCCCACAGATGAAAGAAAATTCTTTTCTGGAAATTAGCTTATAGAATATCACAGCACTGCAAAGTAGAAGTTTTAAATTTCTTGATGTTAATGTTGCTCCCATAGAATCTGAACACAGACACTCATTTCTGTTGTTTTATCTGATAAGTATTATTTTCCATGTCACCTTTTTAAACTTCCTTATGACCCCATTGTTACATTATTTTGAGATTCTGCTATGCACCAGACTTTATGAATTAGTATTTAGAAACATAACAATGACAAGAGAGGGTTTTATTTGTGTGTAGTCAGAGTTCTCCAGAAAAAGCAATAGCTCTGTGTATGTGTGTGTGTGTGTGTGTATATGTGTGTGTGTGTGTGTGTGTGTCTTTGAAAGAGGCCCATCTATGTTATAAATAATCTGCTCTTCTTGAACTCTACTGATTATATCCATCATAAGCTAAAAAGTGCTTTGAAACAACCCTCTGAAATGTTTGATCAGTGTTTTAGTATCATGCCCTAGCCAAGCTGACATCAAATTAATCCTCATAGTCCTTAAAAAGCTGTTGTGATTTGGATCTGAAATGTGCCTCCTCCGAGTTCATAGGTCTGGCAGATGTTTGGCTCATGGGGGCACTGCACTCCCCATACTCAGATGAGCTAGGAGCTGAGCATGCTGATGGAGACGGCCCTGGTTGGAACAGATGGCTTTTGAAGGTGTATGATCTGGAAGATTACATCTCTCTCCCTGGTTCCTCCCTTCTGTCTCTGCTTCCTGGTCATCCTAACAGGGACATCTTTTTTCTATTAGACATTTCCACCCATACTCTGCCAAACATGGAGCAGCTATCAATGTTCTGAAAACATGACTGAAAGTAAATCTATCTTTATTGAAATTGTGAGTAAAGGGTATTTCTGTCCCAGCAACAAGAAAGTAACTAAGAAAGTAATCTTAAACATAAATTGAAATGATATAATAGTCCAAAGGCAAACCATATTTGGAAAGAAAGCACTTGGGATATCCTATGCCGATATGTTATTGGGCACAGGTCCTTGTTCAGGTTGTTGATGCCCTAAAGAAATAATTGAGAAAGACATCCAAGAATAGCAGCAAAATAAATGATTTTACTTTAAATAACAAAGACAAGATACATGTTCCAGTATGGGATTAAGCCAGTGAGAAGAGCTTATGGTCCTGAGGGGTACTGGTTTTGAAGTTCTTAAGTCTCAGGGTTTGGGTGGTGTTGAAGGCTTGGTTTAGGTACAACTCCTGCCAATGAGTAGCTTAACTCAGCCCATCCCTCAAGCAGTGGAGTTTTAGAGGTTCTGTGGCCCTTGAAAGAGTTGTCATGATATCACAGCATCCAGAGCTTAGAGTTGAAGGTTAAGGAAGTGTCACATCGGCATCATAAATTACATGGGAATTATGGTTGAAGTTGGCCATGGTGCAGAAGACCATTGAATACCTGCCTGAGGACTTATTAAGCAAAAGCTAAGCTACCTGGATATATTTTCCTATTGTATTTAGGTCTGGGCCTCCTGGCCCTAGACTAATGTTTAACTCAAAATGTGTATCCAGTTACAGAAAGCAGACTCCAATGTGGCTCTGCCTTTTTTCCAGATATTTCCTTGGTTACCTTATGCCCCAAATCTAGTACAGAAAGGCACCTGCAAAGCAGATGTGCCTTCCCTTCCTTCTCTTGCCTTTTCCTTAGCTATCATCTGCCTCCAGGAGAGAAAAGAAATTCCTAAATTTCCACGAGATAGTTCAGGAGTATGTAAAAATGTGGAAGAACCCAGGCTAAGACTTAAGTGTTTTGAATGGAAGCATTATATAATAGGAAGATAATTCAGTCAGAGGTAAGAGGTGCTTCCTGTTAAATTTTGACCTTTGGTAACCATTGAATGTCTCTGAGCTTCAGTTTACTCATGTGTAAAATAAGGAAAATCATTATTGTACAGGCTTGGCATTACAAAACAGTGGTTGCTACTAGGTAAAAGTACTAAGCAAATGGTAGCTCTAAGTTTCATTGGTATGATTGGATAACTAGTGTGAGCAACCCAAGAAGTTTCTTGGTGAGGAAAAAGTAAGTTTTCAGGACAGCACAGAAAAATAGCTTCCACCGAATAATTGACCATTGACATAAATAAGGTCAGAGAGTTAGATCAAATTTAATGAAATAATTTCCAAATCTATTTTTGTATAATTTAAAACTTGTAGAGAATGCAAGCTAAAGGCAATTCACAGGTATATCTTGAAATTTATTGTGGACCCTCTAAGTTCTTTCTGCTGCCTGAAACACTCTTGCTTTTTCTTTCTCAACCTTAAGAAGGGGAAAGGGAAATTGTAGAGGAAGGGAGAAGAGAGGGAAGGAAAGGCATTAAAAAAGCAACAAGATGTACTATGTACATGCATCCGCACCCAAGGTGACTGTAAGGTGCATGTACTGAAAACATGTGCTAAAAATATTAATAAAAAAGAAAGGCACATGACTGTGAGAGAACAGGGTATCAAACAACACCCCATCATCCACAGCTGACTTCCTTGTCCGCCTTGCTGTCTTCAGTTGTTAGGACAAGGTAGCGATCCCCATTTCAGATCTGTCCTGATGATTAACTAAAGATATGAATATTTTCTGGCAAAATCCTGGGAGGCTCCTATACAAGAAAGTACCAAAACGAAGATAATATTAATCTCTTTAGAAAATATAGCTCAGTCTTCGGATTCATTTTGTGTATGTAGATATAGAGCCAAATAGTTTATGTGATAGTTATTTAATAAAGTAAGTATGGATTTGATGCGACTGTTCTATTTTGTAGAAACACACTTATCACAGCTTGCCCAAGATTTTGTTCATTTATCAATTATTTATTGAGCTCCTTTTGTATGTCAGGCAATATGCCAAGTGTAAGGAATGAAGACATAAATGCAGAAATGGTTCTGATTTCAAACAATAGACTCTTTAGTAGATCAAACAAAACATAAATGAGGATTCAGGCACAATGGCAGAGAGATCATTATGACTATATAGCAGGTATATGTAAAGGAATAAAGGAAAGAAACTACTGCACACAACCATAATACTGTACATTAGACAGTAATTTTTTATTTGGTAGTAATCTGAAACAGTTCAATCTTAATTTTGAAATATTTTATACATGATTTGAATTTATTTCCTCAAGTTCTGCTACAAAAAGAGTACTTTATAAAAGAGGTTTGTAGTGGACAGCACATTTTGCAATTAGTTCTCTGTCCTGCGTCATGCAGTTTGCACAGCTCAGAATTCTGATATAAAGATGCTTATGGCTGTACGTGGCTTCCTTCAAACTCTAGCTCATTCCAGAGAGGAATATATGGTCACTACTGCTCAGCTGTTACTAAGGACTAGGTATGTAAGCTGAACCTAGAACTTACTAAAAATATCTCCCAATTAGTATCATGTTAAATACAGCTACAGAATGTGTTCATTACAGGAATCACGATGACAAGCAAATCCAGAGCACCTCCGGACTTCCGGGTGTGGGAAAAAAAAAAATCAATTAAAACTGATAGGCATCTCCACCTAGCAGATGTCTCTTACGTTTTTCATATAATGTCTGTACTAATTAAGAAACAAACATTGTAAGACTGTTGGCTTTGGAGAGAGATTTATGTACTGTGTAGGCAAGAATTTTAACATGTGTCAGCAATAACACACATATTGGCTTTCAATTAATAGAAAGTCTTTGAAGCTAAAAATGTTGAGAAGGTATGCAGTGATGCTGATGAAGCACATACTAACGGTGAGGCTTTAATTTTCTTAATAAATCTTGAAGTGATGGATGGTTTCCCCTTCTCCCACACCTCCACTGCAGATAAACTCTGCCTAACAAGGTTCTTGACCTGAACTTCATGGTTTAATTATCTGTTCTTGAAAAAACATAGATGAATGACCATGGGTTGATCATTAATTTTCCTTGCATAACCTGAAGTATTCCAGAGATGTTTCATTTTCCAAGTTACAGTCTATTTAGCTAATGAGTGCTTCTTCTGGATGCTCGATGATAGCACCCACTTCTACTTGCTTTGACCTACTGCTATCTCCAGCTGGCTTCCTTACAGGATTATAAAGTATCAAGACAAGCTTTTATAATAGTAGTTACTCGTGGTCTCTTTCTATTTTCTCAAGCTATTCATATATACATTCAGCGAATACTCACTGAACATACAGCAAGCACAAAGAGGAAGTTTGTCATTGAGAGCAGAAAGAAGAACATGTAGATACCTCAATATCATTGGAGAATCATTATATATACCTCATATACATAGGAAGAGCAAAGGTAGGATAACCTAGGGGTAAGTAGGATTATTTTACATTTTATTCCCCAAATCAGGACCCATCTGGTGATAAAATGGATACACCTAGATAAGTGGAACACTTGGGCGGAACTTAATTCACTCTGTAATTTTGGAGAAAATGGGCCCATTGGTGTTCATGCAGGAAAGACGGCACAGTCCTGTTCATCATCTGATACAGGGTTTGAACAATTTTGCTGAATGTTTCTGTTTGCAAACCAAATTTTTCACAAATGAGAGTGTTTTTGAACCAGGGCACCACTGTATATAGTTACAGGGATGGGGAAGGCACTGACTAAGACATAATTCTTAAACTTGACATCCAGTACCCCTTGAAGATAGGGTCTATTATAGTACACAGATACAGTTTAGAAACAGCTCAGGATTTCCTGTTGATGTCAACTTATCATCTTCTACCTTCTTTATTCAGTGACACACTAGTGTAATTTAGCATGCAAAATTTAAGAAATCTAGGACAGATTATTCTGGATGATTTTACTATCATTGTTGCATCTGCGATAATATATAAACAATACCTATTTCCCACGTGGTACACCCTGAAAGAACATGTAAGACGTCTGCCTCTAAATATCAGCAACCCCACAGACAGAGGTGAACCTGAGTAAATAGATAGATAATAGATAGATGCAAGATTTGTGCATTTTGCTGTACGTAAATTTGCCTTGATAAAATAAATAAAAACATAACAAATATCTGTGTTCTGTCTTTTTTCTCAGCAACCAGGAAAGAGCTTTGAGGTCCACAACAGAGTGATGTGGTTATAGATATGACTATGCCTTGGCATAGTCATATCTATGGCCTAGTATATGGGAGCCAATACCATCAGTGAAGATCCAATCAGCAAGAAGCAGGAAATAAGAAATAGGGCACAAAAAATTACAGCTGGGCAGTAGGAAAACACGAACTAAATTCCATTCTAAGGGCTGGTGATAAAAACACACTGGGAAAAGTTCTGGAGGTTTATCCTGAAAATGAGAGTAGGAAGAAACTTACAGTTACTTGAGGACAAGAAGTATCAATAATATGGAATCAAGTTAACTTGTAATTCTGTCCAACAGCTCAACCCCAGTGTTCTCCCAATAGGCCCCACTTTTATAGCAGTATAGTGAAGAGCAATCCTCCAACATATAAGTCACAGGGAACAACCCCAATCCAGACACAGGAGTCAACAAAGACTTCCTCCTTTGTGTAAGCACGTCCCAAAGAATGCTATGGTTTGGAGAAGAGGTAGTCCTGGGTAGAAGGTAAATAGTTCATGGAAGTTGTAGCCTCAGGAGTGCACTGCTACTGTCTCCTGAGATGAACCACAGCTTTGGGGACTGATTTAGTTCCCTCCCTGTTTTCTTTCTTGTCCGCTGTTATCTGTCTCCTGCCTCTTTCCCTCTGAAGCATTGTGATAGAGCCAAAAGGTCTTTATGCCAAAGAGATGTGGTCACCCAATCTTTGATTTTTACCCTCCAAAACTGTGAGCTAAGTAAACTTTTCCTTGTAAAGTACCAAGCTTCCATTGTTTTCTTATTTTGTTCGAGCAATACAAACCAGACCAACAACTGCTGTGCATATGTCTAGTATCTAAATCAAGATGTAGATCATTTCCAGTGGAAAGACTCTTTTATTCCCTCTCAGTATAGCTACACTTCGGGAATAATTGTTCCTTTAAATTTTATCATCTGAGATAATTTTTGCCTACTTTTGAACACTATATAAATATAATCATATAAAATTATTTTGTGTATGAGTTATGTACTCCATATAGCGTCTGAGAAATTCATCTCGGTTGCTGAGTGTATCTGGCTGTTATTCTTTCTCATAAGTCTGATATTCCATTATATCTATGTGTCAGAATTTATTTACTCATTCTACTGTTAAAGATTTATGATTCTTTATTGCCCTCAGTTGTTATAAATATTCTTGTATGTATTTGATTTACATGGGAGTATATATAAGCATTGGATTTCTCTTGATTATATGCCCAGTAGTGGAATTCTTAAGTCAGAGGAAATTTCTATATTTAGCATTAATGGAAATCACTAGTCACTAATTCAAAAGTGTTTGTAAAAATTCACACTCTCACCAGCAACATATGACCATTCCCTTATATTTATACATTCACAAATATGTTATATTCTCAGTTGTCTTAATATGAGCTACTTTAGTGTATTTGGGCTGGAAAGTTTCTTAAATCTCAATAGGAGATTCAATGTTGCAGCCAATGCCTCCTGAGGCTTAAGAATGAAATCTGACCCAGCTGACAGTTTTGTGAATACCTTGCTTTGTACCCAGCTTTTAGATCTCTGGTAGGGAAGGGGGTGAGTTGACCATGAATAATTCCAAGGATGTTTCTGATCATTATCATTACTTGATGAACAGAGTCAATTTGGAGTCTGCAGAATCACAAAGAAGCCAGAGCTGCCCTGTTAAATTGCCCTTCTGTTATTTTTCAGGAAGTGAGTAAAGTAGATATAAAATGAAAGTTTTATATTCAGTAAACTTCAGAAAATAAATCCTTTAAACATTGTAAATGATATTAGGCAACACTTTACATGACAAGTACAAGATATGTGTAGGGTGTTTAGAGGTATGTCACTTAGGAAAAACTTTAGCAATATTTATCCACATGATACTATAATTATACCCTGATGTCTGAATACCTAGAAGTAGAAAACTATGCACTGCCTTCAAGACAGTGAGTAGAACTCACCTGAGAGAACTTGAATAACACTTTGTACGAATTCATGTAAATCTTAGAGTAACAATTAACTTACACTGTAAGCTCAGCCCTAACAGCACAAAGAATTCCAAGTTTCAATTCAAGAGAGTCTGCTCATTCAGTATATTCACAGAGGAAAAGAAAGTAAACACACAAGAATATACAAATATATGTGTAAGGTGTAATATTTAAATTTTATTATGTATAATACTTATATATACAATTTACATAGTGAACATATAATATCTATATACAGACTCTAAGTAAATCATGTTAAAGAATTCTTAGTTGGTAAATATCAAGGAAACTATATACCTGGATATACATGTTTTACTCATAAATCATTACCTTGGGGTAGGTATGTACCGCAGTAGTGTGCTTTTCCCAGATGACGCATATCTTGGTACTGCTAGCTGATACATTCAGCGAGAAATCACCAGTTTTATGTAAAGCGTATCTGGATATATAAGCACTATTAACTCGAGGGGGTCATACTGTAGAGTAATACAACCTTTGCCCAACATAACAAGTGATGGCAGAAAATAAAGTATAATTTAAAAAATACATACCCTAATATATATTTAACCAATAAAAGTCCTTCTTAACTGTTATGGTTTGTGTCTGCATGTCCCCCCCAAATCCTCATGCAGTCATGGGTGGCTTTTAGAGTTTATGACTGATCCATAATCCAACGCTGGGATTATGGGTGTGAGAGCTATACCTGCCCTAGGGTAGATAGTTTGTATATGTAAGGGAGAGAAAGAGGCTGCTGGCTGCCATTCTTCCCTTCTTGTGCTTATTGCTTCGCTGTGTACCGCCGCCATGACCTGTAGCCCTCTGCCATGCACCACTCTGCCTCAAAACCAGCCAAGTATGGACTGAAACCTCCACAAACTGTAAGCAAAATAAACCTTTCCAGCCTTCATTTTGGGCGTTGGGTATTTTGTCCCAGCAATGAGAAAAAGTAACCAAGACATTAACTATAATGCCATTTATTAATGTTAATCAACAAGACAGTATAAGTACGCTTGAAGTTGCCAAAAGTATACAAAAGAATACTTAGTAAAATAGAGATATTGTTACATGAAACATTCTAATTTATTATAAAAATGTCAGAGTATCAGAGGTACTCTACTTTATTCTCCTCTTGTGTCCATTTCTTGAAGATCTTATCTATGCAAATGGAAAACCCAAGCACTTCAAACAAAGAACAGTGGTGGCAGTTTGGAAATACAAGTACTCAGTAAAACACAGGACATATTTTGAACACATAAGAAATGTTGCTATCATACTAGAACCTAATCAGTGTCTTAATCTGCCTACTGAAGTGGAATTTTTACTTGGAGATAAATGGATTGAAGAGTAAAACTATTCATAACAGTAATTTGCATTGCTTTCCTTGATATATTTGACAATTGTTCTCAGTGGTTAATTTTCCCCCTTTTTATACTTTATTTTCCCACTAAAATGAAGAAAATTCAAAATAATTTTAATGTTTTCCTACTTTTAGTGTAGAACATAAGATTTCCATTACAAAATAAGATTATTGAGATATTTGGTGTTAAAATCATAATGGTAATCACCAGTTTTGAGGGCAAATTTTGATTTTATTCATGAAATCTGTACAAAGACTAGACTAGATACAGGAGAAGTATCTTTAAATAAGACCAAAAGCATAAAGAAAGAAGCAAAGATTTAAACCAGCACTTAATACGTAGCATAACTGAAAAGATACATTATTGGGAATAATGAAATGCAACAGTACATGGTGGATTCTTCTGTGGAGGAAGATCCTTGGCCGGTACATGCCTGAGCTCTTCACTTAGTGTGTGATGAAAAAGTCAAACCTTCTAACAAAAGGAAGGTTGTCTTGGTTACTTTTTTCTTGTTGCTGAGACAAAATACCCAATGCCCAAAATGAAGGAAGGAAAGGTTTATTTAGCTTACAGCTTGTGGAGGTTTCAGTCCGTACTTGGCTGGTTCAGAGGCAGAGTGGCACATGGCAGAGGGCAAATGTTCATGGCAGCAGAGCACAGCAAAACAACCAGAACAAAAGGGAGGAATGGGTGCAGGCAGCCTCCTTTTCTCCCCTACGTTGTAAACAGCCTACCCCCACTCAGGGGCCGTGTAGCTCTCACACAATCTCCATGCCTTCCTTTTCCACAGGCTCAGGAAGTATACACAGTAAGCACCCTGGCTTCCTGCTGAATCGCTCAGTTAAACCTCCAGATTCCCCAAGTTGACACAATGTATCAACTATAACAAAGGTCTTTGTGAAAATACTAGAGAGTAAACAGAACGTGGGCAGTGAGGCGCTGAGGAGGCAGCAAGAAGGGGAGGGCACGTGTAAGGTACTGCTAACTTCTGTGAGCAGAAAAAACCTGCGTTTTAATGGTTCTAACCAAAACATGTATCTTGTGTTTCCCTTCATCCACTCTTGAAGGCCAGAGCATTCTTCCTATTTAAAAAATTATTGTCAAGTTTCTGCATTTTATCATTTTAGAAAAGATGCTTAAACTCCCAAGTTCCTTTCAGCAATGTTCACAATTGGCAAGACACTAAAATAACACAAGTGCCTACTGATAGGTGACCAGATAAATAAATATAATGTGCATGTACAACAGGATACTATCTAGCCATAAAAATGAGGAAAGTTTGCCTTCTGCAACAGCATGAATCACGATGAAGGACACAATGCTAAGCCAGTCACAGAAGGACAAACACCATATATCACAAAAGTGTCTACTCATATGAGGTATCTAAAGTCATCAGTCTCTAGTGGCTGTCCTGGTGGGGACAGTACGCAGATGGTAATGGCTGGATGGATGTACCGCCTTGGTGCTGCTAGGTGAATATGCTCTCAAGCTACGATGAGAAACAGGAAGCAGACTTGGTGCAGACGGGCGGCGTCTATGGAAGGAGAGAGGGGAGCACAGGAGGGACAGGAATTAAAATTCATGCAGATGCACTCTGTATATATACCAATTCTCCAAGGAAAACATAATTATTGTATGTCAAACGTATACTCATAAAATATCTTTAAAAGAAATATTTGAAATTAGCTGTGCAGCATACTCGTCAACACTGATTAAAGAGATCTATCTGTTCCCATCGCAACATGAAACAAACAACAAAAGCAAAAGCACTTTGAAGATATCAATGCATAATTCAATAACCATTGATAATTTCCTACCACTTTGTCTGTAACTCTGTATTGCTTGTGTTCTTATGCTGTTTTGTAAATGGATGTCTGTCTGTTAATGTTTTCCTTCTTTTATTTTTAAAATAAATTTAAAAAAATAAAAAGCAGGGCTGGGGATATAGCTCAGTGGAAGAAGCGCCTACCTGGCAATCACAAGTTCCTGAGTTTGATCTGCAGTACCACAAAAAAATAAAAATAAAAATAAAAAGCAAAACCACAAACAGATCCATGAAATCTCAGAAAGTCTTGGCTATATCTATTACTTTGATCGTGATGGTGATACCATAGGTAAACAGATCTGCAAATGTCTAAATCCATTAAATCACGTATATTACATATGTGCTATTTATTAATATTCTCCATTCTTTATATATCAATATTACTTTTTAGATTGGAAACAAAGGATTTTTTCTTGGTAGCAGGAATCAAACTCATGACCTCTCGCTTGCCAGGCTGGCTCTTCACCACTGAGCGAAATCTCCAGCCCATGTATAATCCATATAGCTTCCTAAAAACAAGGCCCTGGTTTGTGCTTGCTCTTCCTTCTGTCTGAAATGTTCTCCCTCCTGGAAGCCCTGAAAATCACTCGCCTCACCAACACTCGGGGTATTACTTAAAATAGCTTGCTCAGGGGGAGTTACCCTGACCATCCAGTGTAAAACAGAGCCCTCGGTCCTCCGTTCTTGTTTTGTTTTTCTCTATAGCAGTGACCACCCATTATAATATGATTATTTTACTAGTGAATTTTCTTCCTTTACTTTCTCCCTCAGTAGAATGTAAGTCCCACCGAATGGTCATATCTGTTTTGCTCCTTGCTAATTCATTAGCATGGAACAGAAGCTGCATAAGCTCAGCGCTTTAAAATAAACGAATCAGGGAGGAACGTTAGCTCCTGCATTCGCTCCCTTCCCAGGATTCTACTTGGCCGAAGTGGACTCGCTACTTGACCTTCACACTCACGTCATCCAAGAACATTTTCTTTTTGTAAAAATCTCAAAAACATTTATTTTTTTTCCTTTTGGTTATGGTACCTTTCTGAATTAAGCTTCAGTTTGTAACATAGCTCGTCCATTAATAGAAACATATGTGTGAAATTACATTAACATCTACAACAGAATAGCAGAGACATTATCTAAAGTTTCTATTACAATTGTCTGGCTTTTTCGCTGAAAACTACTAGAGATACACAGTATATCTGCAGGAAAGCATCCTCATAAATGATGCATTTTGAAATTTTAATTAATATCATGCTTAAAAATATTTGTATCTTCCTCAGTACAGAAGAAGACCACGGCATGCAGGGAATAAAGATACGGGACACAACAGATCGCATGCTGCTAAATCTTGTTGTAACTGTGAAAAGTGTGATCAATACATCAGTGAAATTAAATTTAAAATAGGGATTAAATATTATTTGAGGACATAGAAGCTGGATATGGGACCAAAATTTATACTCTAAAATAGCAAAAACTATGAAATTGACTTTTAAAACTTCTTGTCCTTAATCTGAAGCAAAAGTGATCTAACAGAAAAAAATGTGAGCTAAATTAAAATGTGTGGATATGTCAAGTTTGTATTGATCCCATTCTGTATCAATAATCACACGATTCACTGCACACATACCAATGCGTGAGTATGCGATGCTACTCCAGACCCTGGTGTTACACGATAGGTTTATGTACTATACTATCCTTCAAAATCCTAAAAAAAATGCTGAAGCATAAAGACATATACACAAAAGCATATGAGTAGTTATCATGGATGTGTAAGTTAAATTGTTAGGAACTGTACTACATAAACTGCCAAAGATACAGAAATCTGCATGATTATTTTGATAAAGAGCACTGCTAAAAATTAGGGATGATCAGAAATAAAAGGAATCAATGCTAGAAGTGGAAAGAGAAAAAGCAGAGATAAAAATTGATCAATTGAGAACAAATAAGGTCAAATATCTACAAATGTTATATGCATGAAAATGTGCTTACTGTATACATGTCCAAAATAATAATTTGAAATGAAACCCAATGAATTATAAGATACTTTGATAATATTCTAATTTAATAACCACGTCTGCTCTTACTAGACAGACTCTGTGACAAATAACAAATATATGCCCTGTAAATTGTATTTTCAGTTTTTTACTTACATCAAAATATTTTTAAATTCCTTTCCCCTCCCTCCCTTGTACTGTGGTTTAAACCTAGGGCCTCGTATATGTTAAGTTCCCTAATTCTGAACTATGCAGCTGCAGGTTTAAATTTCTCTTCATTATTTACCTCATGGTTCATTGAGGAATGGATAAAGAAAGGGTGTGTGTGTGTGTGTGTGTGTGTGTGTATGTTTTATATAATGCAGTATAATTCAATCATAAAGAAGGATAAATTTGAAGCATTTCTAGATAAATGGTTGCAACGCAAGACCATACTCTTAAGTGAAATAAATCGGACTTATATGTGTAAACACCACATTGTCTCCCTGGTGTGAGAAACTGTAAACATAAGTAAGAACCAAAATGTACAATAGATATTGTGAAATGGAAAGAAATTGTTCAAAGGGAAAGAAGAGCCTGGGTGAGGAAGGGGTAAAAGAAGAAATTGAATGGGAAAAATGATTTTTAAAAAGGATACCATGGAAACAAATCTTTGAAAATAAGGAAGGGAAGATGGGTTGAAGGGATGAAAGGGAATTGGGAAATATAGAGAAATGAAAATGTACCACATTCCTTATGATGAGCATGACCATCATGTATATCTAAACTGTACTAATAAATTACTTATATAAAAAAAGAGACACATTGTTAAATTTTCAAGTATCTGCAGGATTTCTATTTTTTTAGTTATTGATTTCCGTTAACTCTGTGGTGGTCTGAGAAAATACTTTGAATAATCTTTTATTTTATATTTGTTTTTATCGTATGACCTAGAATGCCTTTTCTCTGGTGAATGCTCCATTTTAGCCTAGGAAGAGTGTGCGTTCCACTGTTGTTGGATGGAGCAATCTACAGATGTTAGTCAGGTGAAGGTAAATGCTAGTGTTCATCATGTCTGCTGAAGCCTTACTAATTTTCTACTTACTTGATCTGTGAATTCTTAAAGAAGACACAGTCTCTATCATGATGTAGTTGTTTATTCTTCTTTAAATTTTACATGATATATTTTGTTTTTCTGTTAGGTACATATACAATTTAGACTCATGTTTTCCTAAGAAAATTTGCACCACTATACACTTTAAAAAAGTGAATATTTTCAATATACATTCTTAAAATTGATCTAAATTTAATTTAAATAACACTATACCACACTACCTGTAATCAAGTAACTTCTTACAGGGAATCTTCAACTTTTTCTCCTGTTGCTAATGACATTATGCACTTCACTTCATGCATCTATATGTTATACTCTTAGTATACTCTTAGTATATGCCTATTATTATTGCTAAAAGTTTATAGTGTAGTAGAAAAGACAGATGTTAAACCTGTCATCTCAATAAAGTGCAATATACACTATGTTTGTGTTGCATTAAGTATTCTTAAAATGTCATTTCTTCTGTTTCACTTTTTGAAAAAGCATCCTATTTCCTCTTTACATTTGAAGGAAATTTTCAAAACTGTAGAAAGATAATCCTTTAGTTGTTATTTTTCTCTGGAAATTGAAAAATTTCCCACCACTTTCTATTTGTTTATGCAGTGTCTGTTGAGAATTCTTTAATAATACTAATATTTGTTACTTCTTACGCTAATGTGACTTTTTCTCTAGCTTTCTTATATATTTTTTCCCTTGTCAGTTTACAACAGTTCGGATATGATATAGCGATATATTTCCTTGTTTGTTTGACTTATTTGACTTTTTTGCCTGTGTGGTGGTCTGTTATTTGATTCGCGGTTTACTTTTTGTAATTAAATTCCTTGACCCTAATTTTTCAAATATCCCCTCTGTTCCATTTTCTCTTCTTTCTTACTCAAATACATGTATTTTATGTGTTTTGTTACTGCCTTTTAGTTATTGCATTTACTATTACAATTTTTTTCTTCATTCTTTTATTTGGCCTTCACATTTCAGAGCATTCAATTACTATTGATCTATCTTCAAATTCACTGATGTTTTTCTTTGGGTCTTCAGTACTGTGACCTTCAGACACTCTACTCTTTATCCTCTAGTCTATGATGTGTTTTTTCCCCCTTTTCCCCACTACCTTCCCCTGGCCAGTGCATTCCCAAACTATTTACTTGAGTACTCATGCCCTCAGCTGACTGTAGTTTTGCCCTTAGGTGATAGCAGATGGATCAAGGGGACAGGAAAGTTAGAGCTATTTTAGAGGATTTTTAATTTAGGAATATCTTTCTCAAGTTTTCATTTATGAGAACATGATAGAATGAAGAGGAAGCCCAAGGAAGGTTGACAAAATCTTGCAGCCTTGAGTTAATCCTCCTGCTAGCATACACAAAGCCTCCAGAAACATCAGAATAACCTTTTTATGTCTCCCACCAGTTTATTGCTTGAGCAAAATTCCCTTCTAGCAAGTCATCTTGGTTCCTGGGTCTCTCTAACTGTTAACTGGATCTCCAGATTTCTCAGTGGTGCACTTTAATCTTTGATGAATCTAGATTGATTTCCAGTTTACCTAGCTTTTTCATGGAAATAAATTTCAACATCCTACATGATGTAGCTGAAACCTGAGCTTTAAGCCACTGGATTTTTAAAAAATAACTATCAAAAAACTATGGAACATGTAAAAGCAGATAAAGACTAAAGAGAGTTGATACATTGAGAAAAGGAAATGACACAGCACAATTTTTAGTTTTTAAAGTTTTTATGGTAGAATAGGATCCACTCTGCAGGGGAATGTGATAGTAGTGCTTTAATGGAAAACATGATGTCCATTTGACATGAAAAATATAAAAATATAATATAGTGAGGCACCATCTCAGAAAGCAGAAGTTGAGAGAAATCCCAAAAATTCATTCACGAGCTCTGCTCAGATGCATGGGTGTTCAGTGAGTGATACAGATGCAATGGAGGTTCAAGCATTATTTAAAGAACAAATGAGAATCTTCAGGGAGAATCTGTGACTTAAGGGACAGTGTTTAATACTTCAGTGAAAGCAAAAAAAGTCCTTGAAAGCAAATAAATAAACAAAAAAATCAAGTAAAAAAAATGCTGCTTAATGAAATAGTTTTGAATCTTCACATCAGTGACACTCAAAATATCTCAAAACAATACAAAAGTTACTCAACATGTAAAAAACAAGGAAAATGCATGTGACCCTTTCTCAACTGAGAAGACAAGAGTGTAAACACGCATAATACACATGTCGAAATTGGTAGATAAATATTTGAAAACAATGACATACACTGAAGCAAAGCATGCTCAAAATTAATACATAACACAAAATTCATTGAATAAATAGAAAGTCTTGAAAACAAAAATAATGTTACTGAGCATTTTAACAGAATGTAAGCAAAAAGATAATGAAAATTATTCAATATAGGTAAAAGAAAAAAATACTGAAAGTCAGTGAATAAAGTTCTGGCCTAGTAGAACTGCGTTAAAGTTTTAACCTTGTGTAACTGTTCTACAGAAAAGTAGGACAACAATATTTAAGAAATACTGGTTAAAAAAGCTTTTTGTGAAAGACACCAATTTGTAAACTCATGACGTTCAGGAATCTCAGGCTAAATAAACTTACCATTTTTAAAAGCCTAGATTTAGTGTAATTGAATTTGTAAAAGCGGAAAGATAAATCTCTGCACATAGGCAGGGTCGAGTTGACGAATGCTGCACAGGGAATGAGCCACGCCAGCGACAATGGGCGTTTCCGGAGAGCTCCTGGGAGCCAGGAAGCACCAGAACTTGAGATCTGAAGAAAGAGAACCACTTGGCTACAGTCAGAGGTTTGTACCCAGTAAAAATACATTTCAGGAATAAAGACATATTGTTATGGTTGATACATTGTGTCAACTTGGGGAATCTAGAGGTTTAACTGAGTGACTCAGGAGGAAGCTGGGGTGCTTACTTTGTAAACATCCTGAGCCTGTGGAAGAGGAGGGCGTGGAGATTACACACCCCCTGGGTGGGGGTAGCCTGTTTACAATGTAAGGGAAGAAAGGAGGCTGCTTGCAGCCATTCCTCCCTTTTGCTTGCGGTTTTTGCTGTGCTCTGCTGCCCTGAACAGTTTGCCCTTTGCTATGTGCCACTCTGCCCCAGTGGAACCAGCCAACTATGGACTAAAACCTCCACAAACTGTAAGCTAAATAAACCTTTCCTTCCTTCATTTTCGGCGTTGGGTATTTGGTCTCAGCAACGACAGAAAAGTAACCAAGACACATATGAAAAATAATTTAAGATAAAATACAATTAAGGAAATTTATAGTTATAGTAGAAATATATTACAAAGGGGGAAAGCGCTAAAGGAAGTCTGCATGTTGAAAGGAAATTATACCAGAAAGAAACATGAATTTCTAAGAACAAATGGAGGCAAATGAATGATATCCAAAAATGACAGCTATTTGGTAAATACAAAACATTAATTTTTATCTTGTTGTTTAAAATATACATACAGTAATTAAATATAATGTAATTAAAATATAGACATTAAAAATATAATACACAGTAATTAAAGCAAAATTTATGACTTATATTCAATGTTTAATGTATGCAAAAGTAAAATGTAAAACAACTATAAAGAATATAATATAAAGAACGTGAGGTACCAAATTACTGATGTAGTTACAGGTTTATTACAGATTTTTATAATGTGTTACAACCATAACTGCTTGTAGATTTTGCAATTTGGATTTATATAATTCAATTCTTAGAAAAGATGATTATATAAATAATAAAAATGCATATAACCATAAGCCAAGAAATAAATTAAAATAGAGTGAGAAACATTTCAAATATGCAAAAATAAGTTTAAAAAACGGGGAAATGGACGGGCAAAAATGGTGGACAACACATAAAAAAACGTGAAACGGTGGACCGAATTCCAACTGTGTTCTATGTTAACGCTTTAAACACTCCAATCAAAACGTAATTAGCAGTGCACATATGAAAATAATGTTCAGACTGTAGTTAATAATATATTGTACTTTCAAAAACTGCTGAGGATCTTACGTATTCTCACTGCAAGGATCCGTGTAAAGTGAAAGATGTGGAAATGACCTTTCATTGATCAGTTCACTATATTTAGGCATCACACTGAGCACCGAATTATGTACAAGCTTCACTGATCCACTTTAGTGCTGGGGTGCAGGAGAATACAATAAGTCTATATCCAATGATTACTGTCTATAAATGATGGATTTTAGACATAAAGGTGCATTTTAAGTAAAAGTGTACATGTGGAAAAAAAACTAAATTGCAATGTTCCCATCAGATAAAATATACTTCTGGGCAAAAAATATTATCCCAAAGAAAAATGGACACATCAAATGATTTTTTTTAATCAATAAATCACGAGAATGTAAATGAATATGATAATCACGTATCAAAACAAAAAGCCCGGCCGCACACAGGAAAACTCAATTTCATCACCATAGTTGAGGATGTTACCTCCTCCATCCCAGCACATCTGCTCACACGTGTCTCTGGGTGGCCCGGTGATAACAGTGGGTGGTGGTAGACGATTAGGGCCTCCTGGCCCTACGCACATATGTGAAAAATAAAAAATGACCCAAGGAACTCACTGGTAGTTTCTCAAGTTATGAAGTCCCTAGTCAGTGCTCCTCCTTTACGGCCTTCAGAATCCTTATTAAATTATACATTGAATTAGTTCTAAAATATTTTGTTGTATTTAGAAGGCACAAACAGGGAAAAAGGAATTCATACTGTTCCAGAACAGGAAGACTTCATATTCTTTTAGTTCTGAAATTATCTCGTCTCTCACTAGTGAGATATTTTCAAATCCATTTTCGTGTCTTTTTGATGTGATCTCAGTAGCTTTTAGCTGCATTTTTGTTTCCTAGAATGGCCAGTTTCTTCGTGAGTAAATTTAAAAATAACCAACACATGACATTTAGCTTATCTCAGGAACAGTTCTAAACGAGTTCCCAGTTTAAGCCATAATAACTAGCAAGCAGTTTGAGCGCTTTAGAAAGATGGATTTCTGCCTCTCTAGGAGACCTACTGAAAGTCATGATACTTCTTTCTACTCAGCAATTCGAAATACCTCAGCCCAAAGCCTGAGCAGAGAGTAAACAAACCAAAAACCTAGATTATTAGTGACATTCTTGGAAAAAAAGAGTCAACTTGTAAACCATTACCTCTAAATTTCCTGCTTGGTGAGATGTAATTAAAATGTGTAATGAATGTTTAAATGTAAAACATTATTACACTAAAACAGAAGTTATCATTAATCCCTGTCCCTCTTCTTTGAACACCTTTAACCCGTGATTCTTGCCAGTTTCTGAACTAGTTCTCGAAGGCCTCTTTCCTGAATTCTTTAGTTGCCCTGTCATGGCTGCTTTAAAATCCCTAGCTGATTCAAAATCATTATGTTTCATGATCCTGTTGAGATGGGGAAAATAGCTAGAAATCAAATGGTGCCGGATCTGGTTGAAAAGAAGAACGGGAACACATCATAATATTTTTAGGATCCTGCCTTTCTATTGGCTAGCACCTGCAACAGCGTTCACTGTTCCATTGTCACACAACATAAAGACACTCATGACCCAAGACTTCCAGAGCTGCTTCAAAAAGTGGCAAGATTGGTGAGCTAAGCGCGTTTGAAGCAAGGGAAAATATTTTGAGGAGTAATGTCAATTTATCTTTTACTATAATATTTTTAAAAATTGAAACCAGATATTTTGACCAACCCTTGTATATACTGATATAGTGTATATCCATTTATGTGTTGGGACAAAATTCACTGCGTCCACTTTTATATGGACCTGAACCCACCCTAATTTCTACTGAATGAATAATTCAGGAAGAACTTTTGCCTAATCTTAAGGACCTTTAGTAGAGAATACTAAATGGAGTTCAGACCACGTGAGGAACTTGCTGTACATCTCATGGCTGGGGTGACAAGCTCTAAATGTAAAAGAGCACTTAAAACACTACGTCAGACTTCAATGTTTATAACAGTGTTAGGTAATACTGATGGGAATAGGAGCTTTAAACTACTGTTAGTAAATATAAAGTTAGAATGCAACTATTTGCACAAAGCATTAACATTTGTCTGACACAAATATCACCATTTCTTATGAATAAAACAATGAAAAAATTAAAAACCTGAAGTCTATGTATGGTGAACACCAGTCGAAAAGCCTTGAAATCATTCTTTCAAATATACTGGCCTAAAGATTATCAAATATAAAAGCATGAAATGGTCTGAGGTATTAAATAATTGGAATGCATGAAAAATTAGATTTGGTGAAATTCAGATAGCTAAATAAGATATGTAAGTGAAAGGTGGAAGAATCACATAAAATCCTGGTGATCTGAGGTCATTCTTTGTCAAAAAACCTGAAAAAGCATGACTGCCTTAAAAGCCTAGATGCTCCAATTTTACCTCTTCAGAATCGCCTTAAAGACCAACAATCTTCTACATTTCACATTGAGAGGAATTAAATATGCTTATCACATAACTCACTGTTTAATTCAAATTCCGAGACTGGACCACCAAAAATTTGTACGAAAGGGCAGAGGAGAGAGAAGGTGGAGAATACTAAGAGCACAGTTACATATGCCACAAGGACTAAGCAAGTAATTAATTCATAATACAATTACCAGATGAAAAGGAGTGAAGCACTTTCACAGGCACATAAAAATCTGCAAACCATGGCACCCCAATCAATTTCAGAGTCAATTTCTGCCAGCAAAATCAGAGTATCTTTGAAAAACAGAAGCAGAGAAACAAATCAGTAAATAATATTCCTTTGCAGTTGTTCACAAAATTTTGGAAAACTGCTCAACTTTCTTATACAGTTGGTATTATCAGTATGTGATATTTTAAAAACTACATATGTTTGTGATTAATCTATTACCTTAAAGTAGTTTACAAATGTTTTTTTTCTGTACATACGAGGGTCCTTTCACATGCAATTAGTTATAATAACTATTTTAACTCTACAACTTCCTCTGTGGAAGCTATTATTTCATACCAATACTTTTTTATTTGAGTTTCCTTTACAGTGTTTGATATTCAAAAGCTACCCTGAAATTGTGGCTGTTCTACAAGGTCACTCATAGCTTGAGAGGAAGGAAAGTATAGCTTTTTATACATAAAATTTTCTCTTACTATCATCAAAGAAGAGAACACATAAAAAAAGCTGATGACTTCAGTGGATGCTGAAATTTCTGCACAGATCCTCACTACAAAATTGGTACATTCATACCGCAGTTGCTGGGAGTGCTGCTTTTTAAAGGTTCTGAGCTGCCCTCTGTACTGAGAGAATGGCCTTAGAAATAAAAGATGGAGAGGGTGTTCCCTTTACTCCTTTAGGTCTAAAGATAAACTAAGGATTGATTGACGTCATGACATAAAGACAGATTGCTCACTCAGGAGGTACAACCCTGTAACACTATTTATGCTCCAGAGCTCCTGTAGGATGAGGTTCAATGATAACCTAGCCAAGAACACTGGCTGTTTCTTATTCTGTGCTCCTCACCTCATGTCCTCCAGAGAAAAGCCCATCTTACACATGTTCTATTTACAAGAGTCCCTGAATCAGCCTCTGAAAAACCTGACCTGATACAGTTATAAATGGAAAACAATTTATGCTTTACGTAAACTGCCACTTCTGGAAAAATCTGTTTTCTGAAGACTGCGAAACTGAAGGGGGCTGAACTCAGCCTTTCAGACCTGCCCAGCCAAATTCTCCAACCCTCCTTGAGGTTCATTCACTCAGCACATATTTGTTGAGGAAAACCTGTCTGCATTGGGGGGCTTCAAGGATCTAGATTACTACTCCAGCCCTCCAGATCCAAATGCTTTGCTGATTTTTACTTTTCATAAAAGATATTCTTTGCAGAGTTAAAACTGATCATCTGTCAGAACTCAAAACCTGCAAAGCCTTTCAAGAAGAAATTTGGCGAGAAGTCTTTGACTCACAAGTAAGAGATTCTCCACTTTTCAGAATGTTGATGCTTCCAAAGCTGCCTGATTCCTTTTGAAAATGAACTTTCTCTCTCTCGCTTTCTCTCTCTCTCTCCCTCTGTGTGTGTGTGTGTGTGTGTGTGTGTGTGTGTGTGTGTGTGAGATTCGTTGAGTATTTCCAGTTCCTGCAGCACAAGCATTCGTGTTCACAAATTTTGTAATCCTACTTAAAAATAAAAGCTAATAAGTACTTCCGTTGCTAATATTTATTAGCCTTTCCAGGTGCTCCATTTTATTCCTTGGGTTTATTCATTATTTATTTATTTAGTTATTTATTCACATATTTGTTTATACTGGGCATCTCATAGTGCTACATCCCTGGCCTTTTGAGTGGAGTCGGCAGGAGCAGACACTAAGAAGTAGCTGAGTTGCCCAGGTGGAATCTAGCTCAAGAACTTACTGCCTCAGGCTCCTAGAATACTAGGGTTATAAGCGTTTGCCTACATATGCAGGTCCAATTTATTAATTCACCTATTTTAAAGCAATTATATATTCCATATAGATATCAAATATTCTACAATATTCCAATAGAGTCAATAATAGTATTTGTAAATACTTTTAAAGATCTAGGATATGAAAAATTATATTTTGTTTGTATTAATTATTTGAAATTTTAAAACAGAACAATCTTACTGAATTTTTGTCAATTGCTTAGATTTTCTTTAATTAATCAGTTCTTTGGTTTTATTTAATTAGGTACTCAAATTCTCCTCTTAACATTAAAAAGTCCTTGTTTTTTATCATCTCTGATGGATGCTTAATTACTTTGCTATTTGTTTCTTTTAAGAGCTTTACTAAGCTATTAAAGAAGTGCTGTTACTTCTTGTGAAGGTAGATTTTCAACTAGGATTTGTAAAAAGACTACATCAATAAAGTAATTAGAGATACAAGTTCAGAAGGAGAAGTAAAATCATTTTACTGGAAAGGGAAAGAAATGTGGAGACAAATCACTTTATAGGGGAAAGGAGGGAAAATGCATGGATACAAAGCTACCTTATAGTAAGGTAGGGAGCCCAGAGCTGGCGCTTGGGGTCCTTGCTCTAAGCTTCCTTTATTACATGGCAGGGAGGGGATGCTCCCCCTTGGGAGTCTTTAGAACCTGGTCTGCTGTTCTGGGCTCTCAGGCCCCAGGTTGCCGTTGCTCTTTCCACGGCTTCTGTGCACATTCTCGAGTAAGCGCTTCTTCGGTGGCTTTGTGCTGCCCACGTGCTTATCCAGTGAATTTTATGGCAGAGTTACACTTAAGGATGAATTAGTACAAAGAATGCATGTGCAATTTAGTGTTTCAATATGGCTAGAGAATGATAAAGTACATATGTGTGTGTATGTGTGTACTTAGTGCACACTTCATATACTGAACGTTTTATAACATAGCCCCACCCGCACTTATTTATCTCTGTGATTAATTGGAATTGGAGGGAGGAGGGAACTGAGCCCCCGGCGCTGAAAGTGAGCCTGGTCAGGAGTGAGCCAGGCCAGCCTGCTTTATTGGCTCTCCGTTTTTCCAGGCTAAGCTCTCTAATAGGTGTTTAACTCTGTTTAGCAGAAACCTCTCTGAGACCCTTTACCTGTACCTGCCTGTCCCCTGACTTTCCCCACATTACCAGGCAGTTTACCTACTTACAGGTAAAATACAATGTATTTGCTATATGAACAAGATATTTTATATAACACTATAATGTAATCCTCAAAAAAGATACACATACCATTAGCTCTCACTTTCCATTCCCTTCTAACCTCATTTAGGACGTGCTCATTTAATTACTGTTTCTATAGATTTATAGATGTTGTCTAGCCTGGAAGTTCCAGATTAATAGTGTTGTACAACATGGAATTTTAAATTGTCATCTATATTATCTTATTTGGTCATATTTTTCTGCTTTGTGAAGAACTTTGCATTTTTTGTTGGCAATTGGATATTTTAGAGTCTGTGTTACCTCAGCATTGAATACCAAGGTACCTATTTCCAGTCACTGACGTTCGCTTTGTCTTGTTACTTAGTTAAAAGGGAGTGTATGTGTGTGTGTGTGTGTGTGTGTGTGTGTGTGTGTGCGTGCGCGCGTGCATGCGCGTGTGTGTACATAGGATAGCTGGGATAATTGTACTGCTGATGTCTAATGTTTCATTGAAAGGAACAGTTAATGCTTAAATTTTTTGATGAATTTTGCATGCTTATATCTGGTAATCTGAACAACTAATTTGAAGACAACAATATGTAATACAACAACCATTGGTGAATTCCTACCATCTTGTTTAGTGAGACTCTGTATTGTTTCTAATGTTTCTTTTATTATTTTTTATCCTTTTTAATGGTTTGATCAATGTTGCATTCTTACATCTGATAATGTGAGCAAATGCGTGGAAGATAATACGTAGTTTAACAAGCACTGTAAATCCTCACCATTTTGTTTTAAAACTTTTTATCATTTTTATTGTTTTTGCTTTATTTTGTTTTTGTCTACTGTTATGTTTTATTCTCTTTAAAATAAAATAATTGCAGTCTATTTCTCTCACAAAGAGCATTTTCATCCTCTTGGTTTTATTCTTTAGCCTAGACAGTGAGCACTTCCCTAAAGCTGGTTGAAAGCCTTTAGTAGTTGGAAGGTTATTGTTTAAAGACCCTTAGCCAGTTACATTGTTACGCTTTATGATTGGGTATGTATGTGGCTTCAATTGTTTTGTTTTCCATTAAATCCAAGACTAACTACTGAGAAGTTCTCTCTAACATCACTCCTGAAAAGTACAGGCTGAGTGGATACACAGTACTCGAAGCACCCAAAGATGACTGCATTTCTTTCCTGATTTGCTGTCAGGCGTTCACCCAATCTCAGAGAAGCTCATTGCGAAGCTGGTGTTTGATCCGATCACGTGCCAGTGAGGGTTTGTGTTGCTACTGTGTTGGTGAATTTGTATGTGATTTATAGAGTGATTTAAATTCACCCACTCATATTTTTTCTGATTATTCCTGAACATGTACAGCCTAATACACACTCTTAGCTGTTCTAGTACTCAGAACTGTCTGTAATTTCAAGGATTTTCTTGGCTATCATTTTCATTGATTCTTCCTTTTGAAGTTCTGGTCTTTTTGCTGTCTTACTTGCATTAGATCTACAAGCCTCTCCTTAATGATTGTCCAGCAGAGGTCTTAGGAATGGGATTCTCCTTGCCTTGTTTCAAATAACGTAATTCTCCTCAGGCAGAGCTCTTTGAACCTGTGGTTTCCCTCTGTCTCTTAGAATAAGCTACAAAACACTGAGCTGGAGCAGAGGAAAAGAGGTTATTTTTAGTAAAATAATGTCATGTTCTTTCAGTTGGCTTTTCAGTTCTTTCAGGGTAGTGTGGGCACCCTGTGTTCGTCACTATGGCCCTCCATGTTTCAATTCTTCTCTTCTGTAGAAGGAAGCTGGGACAGGAAAAAGCAGCAGCCTGTGTTCAGAATCTTCTGCACCTATGTATTGCTTCCATCTTAAGTCGGCTGGGATAGTGGGGACCATCCCAGTCCTCTTAACTACACCTTCCTATAATAGAGCTTCTAAATAACACAGAGCAGTGTTTCAGGGAAAACCCCAACAGCTCACCCCTCCATTAAAACATAGCCTACACTAGCAGAAGAGGGAGAGAGATTGCTCAGTGTCTTGGCCAAAGCTTTCTCCATGCTTTTGGTAGAGCATTGTTACTATGAACGTATGGTAGGAGTGAAAGTGATACCGTCGAAAATGCTGCGGGGCTCCGTGCTTTTATTGAAATTTAATAGATTATTTCATGAATGCTCTTTTCCTTTCGATTTAGAAGAATTTCTGGGGACTTTAAATTATTGGATATTTTCATAATTTTTACCAGTTATGTTGCTCTCTCACCGGGAAGGTAACTAGCTAAGCTCTTCATTCTTTCACTTTAGAAATATAAGATGGTCAATTGAATTTTAAAGTCTAAGCCAGGCATAGAGGCACACATCTGTAATCCCCACACTGCAGGAGGTTGAGGCAGGAGAATCATAAGTTCAAGACCCCCCTGGATAACTTAGCAAGACTGTCTGAAGATTAAAAATAATGCTATTACTAAAGGCTAAGGACACAGCTCAGTAGCAGAGGGTCCACATATTTGATCTTTAATAATAAATAAATAAATGCATTCAAATTAGAAAATTTAATGAAAAAATTCCTTTAATTAATACTTTATAGTCAAACTAATAATTTGGGGAGAAATAATATTAATCTGTATATTCAAATAGTTCATAAACTTCATTTCTTTTACCACAACTTATTTTTACTTGACTAAGTGTTGTTCGTTTCCGAGCATGTTGGGGGAAGGGAGGACAGGTCTCATAGGCTGTTTATTAGTTATTTCTAACTCAACTGAAATGTGACCAAATAGTGTCATACAAATGTTAAGTTTAATGAGAGCTTATTAACACTTTCATTTTGGCAGAGTTACTGGTTTATTTTTCAGTTTTGAACATGTGCTTAAAATTGTGAATGTTTCTAATCTGTAATATTGTTCATTTCTTTTTCAAAAGTTATATCCTTATCTCCTTTTGTCATCTCTCATCATTTCCTGAAAGAGCTTTTACTGTTTTCAATTTTATTGTTATAAAAATTTGTAATGTTCTCAGATATTGCTGTATAAATTTCAATGTTATTTGTGTATGTTTATGATTTTTTAAATTCTTGGTAAAGTTTTAAAATTAAACATGTAAATTTGAAACTGTTTCATCAATTTGCTTTACTTTTATCCCTTGTTTGGTGTGACTGATGTGAGAGCTTCTATTTTTTTATTTGCCTGATATCAAATTATTCTTCTCTTTGCAAACTCTATCATTTTGTGCAAAATATTGTTATGCAAATGTTCAAGCATACAGCAAATGTTAAATAATTTTGCAGAGAATATTTATCCACTTATCATTGGGATTCTGTCTCTACAATTGTGTTATATTTTATTGGTTGAGTTATGTCCCCCCTAAAAATAAACTGAAGTTAACCCCTAGGATCTCAGAATGCAGCCTGCTTTTCCCGTCACTGCAGATATAGTAAGCTAGGTGCATAATGAGTAGGGCCGATGCCTAGCCCAGCAGCTAACAGCAGAATGAATGTGCAGAGACAGAGACACGAGAGGAATGTGAACACGAAGGACAGGATTAGAGTGGTGTATCTAGATGTTAAGGGATAAAGTCTGCCTGCAAAACCCTGGGATCTAAGTAAGACTAATAGAACAGATTCTGCCTCTCAGTACTCAAAAGGATGACTTTTAGCTTTCTAGCCTCCAGAACTTTGAAATAGTACACTTATGTTGCTTAGAACATCCAGTTTTTTATAACTTGCCTCAGGAAATTAGTACGTTATGTGCACTTATCACATATATGTCCATTTATCAGACCATCTGACAGTCATGTTATTTGTACCATCTCACAATATATTTTACAGGTCACTCTTTCAATTTTTAGTTGTCTTCTTTCTTTTGAAGAAAAGCACTGGGCTGGTGATGTAGCTCAGTGGCACAAGTCCCTAACTGACAATCACAAGGTCCTGAGTTCAATTCCCAGTACCAAAAACAATAACTGAGGAAAAATACTGAAGTTCACAAAGTTTAAGAGTACATTCACTACATTTTGAGCTGTTAAAGTCCTATGTAATGCAAATCCTATTCGACATCACGCAATCCCAAACATAGGAAGGTTTAATTTAGGACTTTTCAAACTCACAGTAGTGTGAAAGAAATATGTAGGTAGTGGAAATTATACTCTGAAAATTTGAGTTTTTATCTTTTTTAAGCTAGTAATAGATGGTATAATATTCTCTCCAGCTGAAGCTATTAGCTCCGTAGTCAAGTGAGTAAACAATCAATACTATAAAGCATATTATTCTGCTAAGTCATTGTATTTGGTAGGTTAGGCACAATGTATTATATTGAATGGAGTTTTGACTGAGGAGATTTCAAATTTAACAATGGATTTACCAGGATGTAACCTGGTTCATTTGAAAAGTACCTCATAACAAGAAACAAGTGCTTTATTTTCATAAAACAGTGGAACCATTTGACACTGCAGTCAGTAATGCTTCTCTGAGTATTTAGTGTCACTACCTTCTGTATTTTTAGCCTTTCTCAAGTAATTTTAGTTGCCTCTTATTTTGAATTACTTCGTATTTTCTTGATTAGCAACAACACTGAGAAACTTTCTGTAGACTGTCTTCTTTGATAATTGACTACTAGGCTTTTGCCTTTTTCCTTTTACATGTTTGTATTGTTTTAGGAAGATTTTGTATATATTGATATACACTTGAGTCAGGTATGCTTTGGAAATAATTTTCTTATTTTATTATCACGCATTTATAATATTGATCATATTATCTGATACATAAGATAACATGGTAAATCTGTTTTATTTGTCTTATAAAATTTCTCTCCACAAGTTTTCCAGTACTTGTCAGTAAGGCACTCTTACTACACCTTTCAAAGCTTGTTATCTCTATTTGGAACTTCGAATCCTTTGACCAATGTCGTATTTTAGGTTTTAAATGTTTCTCAAAGGGCAACTGATGGGTTTTGAGGAAGTGACAAGGATCACGAGGATATTAACCTCACCAATGGATTAATCCATTAATCAAACTTGAATAGGCTTTTGGGAGGGGAGGCCTGGTAGGAAGAAGTGGGCCATGATATCAGGGCCTTAGGAACCATAATACAGTGCTCCTCCTGGTTCTCAGGCACTGCCATGCTCTCTGCTGCTGGTTACCACAGGTGAGTTACTTTCTGCCCCGACACCCTCTGTGGTGACTTTCTGCCCTGGCTCCCTGATCATGGACTGAACCCTCTGAATCTATGACCCAATATGAGAGGTGCACAAATCTGCCTCCTGGCATAGAGTGACTTTCAGCAGAGAACTGATGTTTCATTTTGTTCTGTTCATTTTGCTTGGTTTTGTTTTGTTTTGTCACTGCTCAGCAACTGGAACTGAACAAGCTGTTCCCTCCATGGATAATTTCTGTTCTGTACCTGACTTTTAGCCTGGGCATGGCCTAAGGAGAACATGTAGTCTAAGTTAAGTTGCCACTTAGCATCTAGTTTTGAGTAAGGTAGGAGGTTTCTATATAGATAATTGCTAAAATGCAACTGCCATTAATCATCTAGAAAGCTTAAGGAGAGCATCAAATCTGGGAAAGGAAGTTGGGTATTCCTTCTCAGGTTACAAAATCCATATATCCATAAGTTTTAAAAATACAAACAATTAAAATATGTAAATTATAGGTAGAATCCCTATCTTAACTTTGTTATCTCATTTGAGTACATCACTTATAAACTTCTAGTAATATCCAATGGGCTTGCAAATAATACTTTTCATAGTCAAATGGATACTATATATTTTATGTAACTTAATTTAAACTATGTGTTTATAGTAATCACAGTCACTTTTCTGAAAGCTTAAAAAATATTACAAAACATGAGTATAGCCTAACTTATTTTTCCATAAGTATCTTTTGAAAGATATTTATGTATTTCTCAATACTTTTCTATTATACTTAAAATCACAGAATATTTTTGCATATTCTAGCCTGTATGTATTTGAATAGCCAGTGGAGTCTTTCTCTAGAACATATAACTAAAATTAAAATTAGTGAGTCAGTATTTATAAATATTGTTGCTTTTAATTTATAGTGTTAAATTTTCCTCTTAAAGTAAGACCAATTTATGGCCCATCTAGATCTAATAATTTCCACTAGGGATGGAGTGATTTAGTATAATTCTTACCTTCAAACAATAATTTATATTGTTAAATGCCACAAGAAAGAAATGGCAATTTATTTTAATAGTATATATTTTTTCAACCAACATTTTGGTTTTTACTTACAAAGTATGCTAAATTTTTTTCACATGCTGCTGATTTTACCCCTAAATATATTTTTTATATTCAGTTTATTTCACTGTATTTCTATACTTACCACGTTACACAAAGCCACCATTACCTTTAGGATGGATTGTTTTATTTTATAACGTTTCTCTAGAAACTATTTAACAGCCTACTAAAATAAAATTTTTCAAACATATTGTTCTATGTATGCAAAAGACAGCTACCAACAAGACCTCCCAGCCCTATAAATGCATAATAAGGCTCCCACGTAGAAGGTGAGTTGAGGCTGGGGTGGAAGCTTGGTGGTAGAGGGCTTAACCACCATGAATGAGATCCTTGGTTCCACTGGCAGCACTACCGGAAAAGCAAGTGGAGTTATTTTATTCTCAATAAGTATGAAATTCTTAGAGACTTACTTTTATCAACACTGAACCAATAGAAACAACTCTATTCCTGATGTCAACCTCCTCCTCTTGTATTCTCATGTGATGGCCATGAAGCAAAGAAGTTTGAGCAATCATCTCAAGAGGGAGAAGGTATTTTGAATACTGCATTTGATAACAGAGAAATCCATTGGACAGGAGAGATGGCACAGAAGAAACTCAAAGCCTCGCAACTAATAAAACTTGAAGGCAAATACTTGCGAATAAGATGCACTGAGAGCTGAACGCAAGTCAGTTAAAATGGACCTCTGAGACTGAATTTCTAAACCACGGTGTCTTACAAGAAAATATTCAAAAGCCACTGCACTTGAAGATTGCTATGCAGTAACAAGTAATCGATACACATTGCACTCATGTGTAGGAATATCTAATCATATTCAACCATAAGTCTGATATTCTGTGGCTAATAGAAGTCAAATATCCCATGGCGTTGTGGACACTGCTTATGCTGGCAGCGTCAGTGAGAGCCGTTTTCTTCATTCTTGTTACTTGACTGTATTTGTGTATCATTCTTTTGTCCGAGGGACTTCATGTATTCCAATCTCTGTTCCTAGAATTCTGTTCAACCTCTTCTTCACTTGAATGTCTACTTACTCAATTTTCCCCTTAAATGTCATGACGTTAATGAATATCACTCTGATCTCCTGGCTGATATGGGGCCCTACTTTGTACCATCAATCATGCATACAGAATGCTTGGAAAGTGTCTCAAACACAAATAAGCAGTCTAATTAAGATGTGTATATCTGGGGCTCATCCTAATCACACTATGAACATCCGCTAGACAACAATCATTCCTTGATGGTAGGCTGTAAATCTTACTTAGGACCTGATCTATAGCAACACAAGAGTGTTGTAAATATCTTGTATAACTTTATGTTATATTTTGAATTATTTAATATCTCCTGTACATTGACTAAACCTTTCCTGAGGTAATGGCTGCATGAAATATCATACATGACTGCTAAATTTGCTAGGTGGTCATATGCTTGGGCCATTTCAAGTGATGAAGAGAATGGAAAGACACAGAGGCATAGTGCATCTACTTCATGGAACTATGGTGAAGATTGAATCATGCTTAAACAATGAAGTACTGAAGCAATTCCTGGCCCCCAGATAAAGCCTCCATAAGCTCTAAAAGTCACAAATAGGCACAGTGATACGAAAAGGTTATGCCTAATATCAGGTTCCCTAGGAGCAGAAACTGAGAAAAGGGTTTGAATACAAGGGACTCATTTTGGAACTGCATTTCAGAAAGAAAAAAAAATGAGAGAAGTGAGAATTTGGATAGAAAGAATGAAGAGCTGAGCAAGGACATCTTAGATGAAGATACACCTTGGACTTACACATTAAAGACTCTGGAGCATACATTTTACTATGCATTTCTCATTGCCTCTCACAAAGATAGGAAGCCTTTGGCATACACAGGAGTCAGACACTGGACTTCCACTTAAATGAAGGTTATGACTTTCATTGAGAAGGCTCTCCTTTTATGGAGGAAAATTCTTCAGAAATGAGAGAGTTCTATGAGTCATCAGCAGCTACCAGTCAGTGGGCCAGGAATAGATAGAGTGGGCCCAAAAGGGCTTAGAAAGGCCAGCATGAGCACCTTAATATGTAGGTATAACACTGAGAAATTTCAGCTGGGAATATAGCTCAGTGGCCCAGTGCCTTCCCGGTAAGTGCAAGGTCCTGAGTTTGATTCCCGGTACCAAAAAGAAAAAGAAAAAGAAAAAGAGAAAAGAAAAAAGAAGGAAATTCCATGCTAGTGGAAAAATAGGATCATTAAATGGTAAAAGATAGTGATAAGACAAAGGAAAGGTCACGTTCTCCAAACTCGATCAAATACACAGAAAGACTTTTTCTTATTAAGTTTATTGGATATATATGCACTATATATCCAATAAATATATATAATATTATATATATATGTTCATTATAAGGAATTTTTACCCATACAGGATATATCCCGAATCTTCTTTTTCTCCCCACTCCCCTCCCTCCCACCAAGCCCACTTCCCGATTATTTATTTACAAAGCTTTGTTTCTATTTTATCCTTCTTGTATCTTTTTTTTCTTTCCCATCTTCAGTCTCCCTAGCTCTCCTTCCTTCGAAACAATTGCTTCCTATGTCTCTGCACCTTTTCTACACAGTGGTCTTTAGCTGCACTTTCAGTATCTGACATATGTCTGATTTGTGGTCTCCAGTAGGGTCTCAAGGTGCATCCATTTACCTAAGAATGTCTAAAGTTTATCCTTCTTTATTGTTGAGTAGTACTCCATTGTGTAAAAAAAAAAAGCTACTTTTTTTTTATCCTTTCCTTGGTTGATGGGAATTTGGACTGTTTCCAAGACAGAGCTTTTACAAATTATGCTGCAGCAAATGGGTGCAGATATATCGCTGTAGTGTGACACTTCTAATTCTTCCAGGAAGATACCAAGAAGGGGAATAGCTGGGACAGCTAATGGGACATCTAATCTTAGTTTTTAGAGGATTCTCCACACTACTTTCCAAAGTGATTGCACCAGTCTCCACTTCCACCAACACTGGCAAGTAGTTCCTCTTCCCCCACAGGGATGGTTCCACACACACAAGTCAGTAAATGTAATATACCGTATTGATGGAGTCAAAGACAAAAATCATATCATCAACTCAGTGGAGACAGCAAAATCCAAAACCCATTCACGACAAAAACCATACAGAAAATTGGAACTGAGATCTTTATCTCAATCTGATAAAGGCCATTTATCACAAACCAAGAGCCAACATCATACCAAGTGAACAAATACTGGTAGCTTTCATTCTAAAATCAGAAATGAGATAAGGCTGTCCACTAACACCATTGCTATTTAAAAATATAGTTCTGGAAAAAGCCAGAGCATTTACATAAGCAAAGGAGATAAAAAGAACAAGGATAGGAATGGAAGAAGTTAAATAAACATTATTTGTAGGTGACATAATATTTTACATAGAAGGTCCCAAACATGTCACCAAAAGACCTGTAGATTTAATAAACAAATTCAATACCATGGTTGGATACAAAGTGAACACACAAAGATCAGTAGCCTTCCTGTACACATACAGCAAATGCACTCAAACAGAAATTAGGAAAACACCTTCCAAAATATTATGGGAAACTGAAAAAAGTGAAATAAATCAACCTCACAAAGAAAATAAAAGCTCTATACATTGAAAATTACAGTACTCTGAAGAAAGAGATTTAGAAAAGTAATACAAAATGTAAAGATATCCTTTGCTCATGGGTAGGAAGAACCAACACGGTGAAATGGCCATACTTCCAAAACTGTTACACAGATTTAATGCAATTCCAGTCAAAATACTATTAACATACCTAAGAGAACCAGAGAAAACATTTCTAAAATTTATTTGGAGCTGGAAGAGACCTAGAATAACAAAAGCAATTCTGGCCAACAAAGGCAAAGAAGGAGACATCACAATACCTGATTTGATTTATATTATAAAGGTACTGTGATAAAAATAGCAAGGTACTGTCAAAAAACCTACCTGAGGATCAATGAAACAGGTTACAAGATACAGAAACAACTCTAAGTGCACTCAGCCATCTTATCTTTACAAAGAGGCCAAAATTTGCCCTGGAATAAAGCTAGCCTCTTTGTAGTGTTGGAAAATTTGGCTTTGCACATCCTAAAGACTAAGACTAGATCCATGTCTAACACCATACACTAAACTAAAATAAAAATGGATAAAATATTTCAATATTGAAACAAAAAAGCCACCTCTGCTGGAAGAGAGAAAAGACAGGTGCAGGCGAAGACTTCGTGAGCAAAAGCCTGACTGCATGAGGACTACTACAGAAAAATCAACAGCTGGAATCTTATCCTATTAGAAATGATTTTCACAGCAAATGAATTTACCAATGGAGTGAAAAGACAACCCTCACAGTGAGAAAAGATTTCAGTCAAGTTTCCTTCAGACAAAGGATGAACGTGTAGAACATGCAAAAAGCTGAAAACAATTAGACCCTCACATTTAAAGACCCAGTCCAAAAATGGGGGTATGAGATGAATACATACTTCTCAGATGAAGAAATACAAGTAGCAGAAAAGAATATGGAAAAAATGTTCAATATTTTTGCATCTCTCATTTGAGAGATGCAAATTAAAACAACACTGAGATTCTATCTCACCCCAAAAAGAATGGCTATTATCAAGAAATCGAGAATGCATTCTTAACATTGTGCACAGACAGCATCTTTGCATAACATTGTTGGAATCTATGAAGGATAATGTACTTTTAATCTTCCATTGAGTAAAATCATACCCATTTTATCTATTGATGTACATGTAGGCTAGGAAATAATCCTTCAGAAAATTTATACAAATATTTTTGTGACCTTGTGCATAGAATTTCATTATTACTGAATATTCTTGAGAACGATTTTTAAATACATTTTCCTCCAAATATTAGTTCTTTGTGCATTTCAGCCCAAAAGTTTTGAAATATGTTTTTATGACAGCACAAAGGGATAAAAACTGAAGTACTGCTATTAGGTGCTCTTTCAAATCCAAGTACAGGGCATCATCTATTTATACAAAGGAGCTTTCCTCAGAATTGCTGCAGAATTTTATATTTTGAGTAGTTACAAGAGGAAAATTACAATATTATGCCACTGCAAAAGAAATCATTGCATTATACATCTCAGTGAATATTTGATATCTACACTTATTTCTCATTCCTTGCTCTCAAATGCATCAGAATCTATACATGTTTTTTTCAAAACATTTGGAAATAACTCTAATATCTCTGAAAAGTCTGTTTTTCTTTAAAAAGGATTTGTTCTTTAAAATGTTTATGGCTGAAAAAATTTTCAGTATTTATTGCTGTGCATTCCACAATTGAATACATTTATTTAAATTATGTATTTTGTTCCAGTCACATATTTGTCTTGCTGCATTATGAGTCAGATAGAGTTCCAGTTCCGAAGTTCACAGTTCCAGCCAGGAAATGGCAGCAGATTCTGAGGGAAGGTGGAGGGAGTGCCACCCATCTGGCGAGATGGAATCATTTGAAAGGTAGCTTGCAGGAGGGTTGTAAATGTAACTCCATCAGCCCACAGAGACTGAGAGGAAGCTACAGCTCTGTTTCTCATGTTTAAGATGCTCTGTGTGTGGTATTTGAAGACCTATGTTCATGCCTCACTTCTACTGCATACCAACTATGGCAATTTGACTTCTTTTACCCTGCTAAACACAGCACTTGCCCCTAAAATTGAAATGTGCTGCTTTGCATATCTGCCTTGCACTTTCATCCTACTGCTCAAGGGCAAGTAGGCCTCCTTAGCCTGACTTTTCATCTAGACTCCTCTTGATTATCAGCCATCAGATCCTGATCAACTCCTTACTATTCTGCAGCTTAGCGCAGAACTTTCCCGGTGGAAACACCCTCCAGCCCTGTGTGGTGGACGCTGTTGCTGCTGTGCTGGTGATGTAACAGCTACTGTAGTAGGGCAGGGAAGTTGAGCTGGAAACAAACATATATTGGAGGACTTGCTTGTGTCAGGCAATATACAAATGATATTCACACATATTCTCAATTAATTCTAAAACAAGTTTGAAAGTTGGTAATGATGCTTCTATTATTCAAATGATAAGACAGCTTCTCCCGATTAAGGTAGTGGAATCTGGTATGAGGACAGTTCATATCAGAACACATTTACACTAAAGGGAATTCATTTTGTGAATTTATTCATTTTTCTTCATATTAAATACCCCCCTTTTTCCTCAACATTCAATTTATATGCCACTATTTTCCCAAATAGTTTAGTTGAGATATATATCAGAAACCATGCAATTCTCTCCTTAAATTATGCAATGTAAAAGTTTTTAGTAAACCCTGATATGTACAAATATAACCACAATTTAGGACATGTGTATCACATCGAAAACCATTCATGTACTCTCACTTCTTAGTTATCAGCCCTCTCTCAGCCCTAAGAAATCTCTAATGCTATATATGTACCTCTATATCTATCTATTGTATGTATTACATACTTTACAAACATAATTATGTTCCTATTATGAAAGTTCATGTGGTGTATGGTGATACCACCCTGAACATGCCTGATCTCATCTGCAAATTCATGTGAATAGAGTCATAAGACTCGGATTTTTCTCACTGGTTTCTTTTACTTAGTCATATTTTCATAGCTCATACAAGCTGAATAATCATTACCATACTGGTACGGCTGACAAGTGTCCCACTGTATGAACACACCGCTTTTACTTACCCATTCATTAGTTCATGGACATTAGTGTTATCCTCACATTTGGCTACTATCATTAATGTTCTCGTACAAGTTTTTATATGAAGATATGCTTTTATCTCTCTTGTGTATATACCTAGGAAAGCAACTGCTGAGCTGTAAGGTAACTAGGTTTAATCATTAGAGCTTTCAGACTGCTTCACAGTGTCAACCCCGTATCACATGTCCACCACCAGTGTGTGGGGCTCTCAGTTCTCTCTGCACTTGTCAGCTTGCACTGTTACCTGATGTTTTCCCCTTCCACCTGACTTTTCAGTCTTAGATATTCGCCTGCCTGTGAAATGATATTTGATTTCCATGTTCCTGGTGATTAATGATATTGCGTATCTTTTCATGTGCCTATTGGCAATTTCCTCATCTTCATGGCAAAGTGACTATTGGGATTCTTTATTTCTTTTAAAAGAACTTACTTTTCTTTTTACTATTCAGTTTTAAGTGCTTATTACATATTGAAGCCAAAGGTCCAATTTGCAAATAGTTTCTTGCAAATAGTGTGGTCATTTCATTTCCTTGACTGTATCTTTTAAAGAACAAAATTGTTAACCTTTTCACTGTTAGATACGCATCCCTCCAAAAAATAAATTAAAAAACAGTAAAAAATGACACTCATCCCTTGGATTTTCTACTAGTCCTCTTTCCTATGCTGATGTCAAAATTCATCTTTCTGAGCACAGCACGGGTACATTAAATGGACACAGAATGCACACGAAGTTAAAGGGACCGAACTTGACATCATTTGTACAGTTACTGTGACAATCTGTGAAAATCAAGGCCCATAAATTCTGAGGAACCTGAAACGCAATGCAAAGATCAAAAGACACAGGGTTACCTTCAATTCCACCAGAGTAGAGTTTCAAGTTCTGAGATGCACTATAAAGAGGGTTGTCATAATTTATCTTTACCACATTGAGTTTTATCATAAATTTTATTGATATTAAATTGTATCAGTCTTTTTTCTGCATCTAGTGAGATGGTTATATTTTTTCACATATATTCTGTTGATATAGTGATTTCACTGGCTCCTTTTCAAATGTAAAACCAGTCACGAATTTCTGGAAGAAATTTCACTTAGGTAAATATATATATATATATATATATATATATATAGTTTAAATTTTCTTATATTTTTATGATATTTTATTTAGTGTATCTAGATCTATTTTCCTGAAATATATCAAGGTTCATTTTTGGTGGTGGGTGGTGGGTACAGAGTCTCACTAGGTAGTGAGGATAGCCTTGAACTTGCTTATGTAAGCTGACCTCAAACTCACTGCAATCCTCCTGCCTCAGCCTCTTGAGCACTGGAGTTACAGGCATGTACTACCACACATGGCTTATCAAGGATCTTATATTTGTAATATCCTTGTTAGGTTTTCTTGTGTATATAATATTGGTTATTCAAAATAAGCAGTGGTATGTATTTTAGCTAACATTTTCCCTGAATAATTTTATAAAGGGTTTGATATGGTTTCTGTATTATATATTTAGGAAAATTTACCAGGGTACCTATCCCATTTTGATTTTTACTTTGTAGAAATGGTTTTCATTTCTTTTAAAAGATATATTAGAATACCAGTAATTTTCTATCTGTGCTTGTTTCCATGATGGTAAATCAGGTTTTGTTTTCAAGATGTTTTCCTGCTGAGTATAGCTTTAATAAGAGATGTAGTATTATTTATGATGTATTCTCATTTGTTTATATCTGGAAGATCCATAGTGTAATGTCCTTTTTCTATTCATTACACTAGAAATGTGTGTTATCTCACTTTATTCTCAGTAAGTTTGGCCAAGAATTGATTGATCTTATTAAACTGGGCTGGGAAACAGCTAAAGTATTTGTAAAATAAGTATACATCTTCTATTACATATCTATATTTTATTTTATTTATGCTGTTATATTTCTTATGTTTTTAATTGACTTCCTTTCATTTCAGTATTTCAATTTGACCTTATTATTCTGACTTCCAAAGTCCAGGTTTGATCTTTGGTCTTCATTTTTCCTTACTTATAGTATATGCATTTGTACTTTGAAATTTCGATATATTTCCAGAGCTTTGATACATGTCTTTTAAATTTCTCCTCACTCCAAATTTAAAATAATATAAATTGAATTTCTTCTGGAATCAGAAGTCTTCCTATAAATGTGCTTCATCCTTTGAAACTTACATTCAGTTATTGATTTCTAGTTTAATTTCACTATGTTCAGAGAAATGTTCAACAAGATCCTCACCTTATCCCTTCCCTCTGAAGTTTAGTAGTCTCAGTGGAAGTCCACCTCCATTCATAAGAGGTGGTTTGTTGTTGTTTGTTTCTTTGTTTTTGCCTTTTTGAGGCGGGGTCTCACTGTGCGGTTCAGGCTGGCCTTGAGCTCACTCTGTAGCACTCAAACTCAGTGACCCCCTTGCCTCAGCCTCCCGAGTGCTAAGATTATAGGGGCGCGCCACCACTGCAGGCCTCACAAGAGTTTTTTGGAAGTTCCAAGACAGGTTTATGTAATATTAGTGAACCTCTTGTTTTACCATTGTGAGAAAACACTTGTAATATTTGTTTTTAAAGAAATAGCTATCTTTCTTTTAGAATTTGTGCCCATGCTGGGAATTTAACAAAGACTTTACTCTGTACCTGTTCTACTATTCCAATATCCCATAATACCACTGCTCCCAGAAGAAGAGTTTTAGAGAAACTACGTTTTTTATTCAAATCTGTTCTATCACCCCATGTAGCTGCCCAAACTGTCCTGGCTTCTTCTTTTCATAGTAGAGCCTCACTAGCCAGATTCCTCACCCATCTTCAGACTTGGCAAATTTGTTCAATTACATCAGCTCACTCAGGAAATGTTCTTTCCTACAGAAATTTCAGTTCATCTTGTTCTCTTTGCTTTTCAGTGTTTTGATAACTGTACTAATCGGGAGCATCTGCATTTTTGGCTTTGGGTACTTGTTAGACACTGTGGTAGGTCCGATGAACTCCCACTCATTACCACAGACAGCTTGGAAGAACGGGTCCTCTTTGTAGTTCCGTATATTCACTTTTTTCTTAACTCGCTACTTTCTGATTTGTGCTTAGAATGAAGACAAGCGAACAAGGAGCCTCTGCCTCCCTCATGGTCCCTGTGTGGTGCTATGATGTCGATGTCCTCCCTTGCTAAAATCATGTTGAAATTTAATCACCATTGAAACGGTACTACGTGGGACCTTAATCGGTTATAGTGGCACATTCCTGTGGTCCTAGCACTCTGGGAGGCTGAAGGAGGACTGCAAGTTTGAGAACAGCACAGGCAACTTAAACATTTGAATGACTCTATCTCGTAAATGGGGCTGGGAATATAGTTCAGGAAAAAGGCCCTGGGTTTAAACCGTAGTACACCCACAAAATTGAGTGAATTGGGACCTTTACAAATGAATGGAATGCATCTGCTTTTGCAGGAGTGAAATAATTTTAAAAGGAAGGAATTCTGCTTCCTTTTCCCCTCAGACTCCATTCCTGTCTCTCTCTCTCTTTCTCTCAGTCTTTCCCCACATGATGCCTCGTGCCCAGTTCTGACAATAAGAAGGTCCTCGCCAGATGCGAAGTCTTGGTCTGAGACTTCCCAACCTTCCAGAACTGTGACCCTGATTAATTTCTGTGGGTAGCAGCCTACCAAATCTATGGCATTTTATACAGCACAAAAAAGATGGACTAATACATAAATGAAAGATGAAGTATAACAAGAAATATTCATGATATACAGACAATCTCAGAAAGAAGTAGGAACTTCCATCATGCCAATAATTAAGGCAGCCTTCCAAGCCATAGTAGTAAGTTGGAGTTAGTCAAAACAACAAAGGACATTGGAAGCAGGTATCTACCTTGAGTGCATGATCTATAAGAAATAGAAATCTACAAGAAATACCGCTGTAGTGAAGAATAGGATATAATCTTTCCCCACAAATGCTTAAAAAGCAACAACAGCAATAGCAACTACAAAGACACCATGAGGTAGTCAGGTGACTACAGACATATTTCCACCATGAAGACAGGGCTGGGCCTAAGTCCTAACTAACTAAGGTGCATCAAACCTCAGCTAAATCTGGGTATGGAGTGCTGAACTCGCCTACTAAAACTGACAATACATGGAGCTAAGAAATTAACCAAAGCCATCCTGAATTATTGAAATATATAGGGCTCTTGGCGAGCAGAACTCATCAGTGACCTCTAGGACTATTAACTCACGTGGTACGAGACCCTTCATATCAATCCCAGCTGAAGGGGAGGCTGCAGGAGCCGGTAAAGCACTTGAAGAAACACACCAAAGTTAAAAGTCAGTAGGGGAAGCAAATGCAGAGAATGGCTCCCCAGCAATCATGGGTAAAGAGGAATGTGAAACATGAATTTAATTTACTGTATTTTAATGAGAAAATAACAATACAGAAAGTCCTATGATGATGGTCTAAATTAGAACTGGTACAAATGTCTGGGAAGACAGGATGAAGTATAACCAAACTAATTTAACTGCATAAAAGGACAATCCAGAATAAAAAGGAAATCTCTAGGTGCTAAAACGAGGAGAATAAAACCAGAGTTCTAAGCATCTACTACTGTTGAGAGAGTTGGACAGAAAGAGAAGAAAGGCAAGCAGGTCCTTCACCTTTGTCAGGTTTGCATTTGGGTCTCCAGGGCCTACAGAGGGACAGGAATCAAGGCGAATGAATCAGTCTCTCAGGAGATCCTCACACAAAGCTGGAAACTACAAGTGGCTACAAGACCAGATACAAAAGGCCGGTACTAACCCAGCAAGACCAAGAAGCTTCTCTACCACCTCTCCTCCGAAACTGGTTGCGAATTTTCTAAACTTGAACGTGGGATGTGTGTGAGACTGTCATAAATTCCTATTTAAGATGAACACATAAATAAAAGAAAAAAAAGTCAATGAAATGAGAACACATTTTGCCACAAAGGAAGAGGCAATTTCTTTTTCTTTTTTTTTTTTTTTTAAAGTACTGGGAATCAAAGGCAATTTCAAAGTACAGAAAATTACATATAATTTTTATAGAGGAAAAATTAAAATTAAGACATACTACAGAGAACAGTACATGAAAATATGGAAAAAGATTGAGATGGAGTTATAGAAAGAGGTGTAAAAGTAATCAGAAACGATCTAGGTTTTACAAAAAATAGTTATGAGGATTATCATATTAAAGAAATATTATCATTCCCTGAGTAGCAAAATAAGAACAAATAAATATCTACATAAATTATACAGCAAAAGCAAAGTAAAATAGTGGAGGAAACAAAAAAATTGCCCTAAAGAGGACAGCAATTGAGATATTCTTGAGCTTTGCAATAGCAAAACTAGAACAACTATAATAAATCAGAAGAATGCCAAATAAGAAAAACTAACCTCATATAATTGAGTCTAACTATATCAGGAATCATCATAATCATATAGGAAAGAGACATCTAAGGATTGGATTAAAGATAAACATCAGACGTGAAACTCTAAACAACGGAGAACTGGGGAGAAGAGCTAATCAGACTAATATTTCTTCAAATTATATCTATCATTATTATTCAAAAAAGATTATAAATGTAAGAGAGATGTATTAGCTTCTTATGACACAATATTTGAATCACAGTGTGAAAGGAGAAGGTTTAATTTGGTTCACGGTTTCAGGAGATGCAGCCCCGGGTTTACCGGCTTCGTGGCAGAAGCACATGGTGGAAGGGGTGGACGCAGGTGCTTCGTTCGCCGCAGCAGAAGCAGACCAGTGGATTAAAGATAGAAAGAAAGGAGCAAGGCTGCAGGTGTAGACCTCACAGCACCGAGACACAGCGAGAAGCGTATACTTGGGTGTCTCCCATGCCAGTAAATTTGGCACAATTAACCATAACATAAATGTATGTGTTTTCTCAACTTCCACGCATTTGTAGTACAAATACAGTCCTTTTGAAAAATGGTGTATGACATTTAAAATTTATTACTTTTTTCTATTCTATAATCCTGCACCTTTCAATACGTCTATTTGACCCTCAAGCCTCCACCTGTTCCTCTAATAACCGGAACTATTGAATCTGACCTGTACCCTACCCAGCTCCTCCTACTCCCTGCTCTTCATTCAAGCTTTTCTATTTTTTATTTATTTTAAAAATAGAAGAAGGAAAACGTTAACACACAGACGTCCATTTACAAAACAGCGTGAGAAGAACACAAGCAATACAGAGTTACAGACCATGTGGTAGGAAATTAACAATGGTTGTATTACATAGGCATATCTTCAAAGTGGTTTCTCAGGAAAACAAATAGAGACATACGATATTGATCAAACAAGCAATCACTAACTGTTCCTTTCAGTAAAGCAATAGAAGGCAGTAGGACCACTGTTCGCTGTCCTGTGCTGTTGGCTGGGCTTTGGCTCTTTCATTCAAGCGTTTGTTCTTGTGCCATTTTTAGACTCAGTGGCTACTTGGAGTAGGAAGGGAGACAACTATAACTTGTTGCTGGAGCCTGTTCTTAATCTTAACTGTCTAATATTCTATTGCTAAGTGGAGGAGTGATGTTATGACAACATGCTGATTCATACGGGATTTTTCCAAACACGTTAATGGTTTGAAACATTCAGGAGTAAGTTTGCACACATATAGAGAGAACGCTTTAATAGTATGTAAAACCAGATAACAAAAGTTGGATGCCATACCAGCATGCATAATTTTAGTTCAAATAGTGACACACTAGTATGTTCTTCATTCAATTATATCTTCACATTATCTTTTCTCACTCATACAAGGTTGGAATATTGGATTTGCTTCAGCCTAGCCTGGCAAAATGATAGGGTAGCTAGGGATTGTGTTTCAGAAGAATCTGAGCAGATGGGAAGGAGAGATTCCCACTGGCTTGGAGGTAAGCTTTTACTTTGTGAGAACGGCTACGGCAAGGGCATAAAGGAAGGAGCTAAGCAGGTTCCAGGGTAGTTTCTACTGACAGCCAGCACGAAATGGGACCTTTAGTTCTGCAATAGCAAGGAGGAAATTGTGCTAACAACCATGACATCTTAGAAGGGGATCTTAGACTCCAGAAAGGAACCCAGCTGGCTCCTAACTTGTTTGAAGCTTTGCAAGGCTTTAACAGTAAAGGCAGCTAAGCCATGCAAATTCTAGATGGGTAGAAATTGCAAAATGATAAAGAATAAATGTCCGTTGATTTAACTCTTTAAGTTTATTATACAGAAATAAAAAACAAATGGAATTATTTTACTAGCCTGAAACACTGCCATGCTTTGCGTCATGCTCAGTTCCATGCAGATGTAGGAATCCAGATGAAGGAGAGAGATACAAAGACATTTTCCCTGGGATTTCAGTGACTGAATGTAAAACAAATTTTATACTCTGCTTCACAGTTTTAGTTTTGAAGAATTTTCTCCTGTCTCTTTTTGAAGGAAGGAGCACAAATCCCAGTACAAAGAGGAAGAGATTGGCTGGGTGAGATGTTCTGATAATAGTGTTGGTGACATTGGCACTATCTGTTCTTAAAAAAATAGTCCGTGTGTGTGGCCATCACTGCTGCACCCACTGCAGGGAGAGTTAGCTACCACACGTGCAGTGTAACGGCTGGATTAACAGCGCTTAAAAGCAAAATGCATAAGATAGTTATGTTAAATGCAAGTTTACTCTTAGATACACTGTCCAACCTGGACTACAAGGACTTTTCTCACTTTTTTGTCCTGTCATCTGTCTTTTTCATCATACTCTGTATATAGTACTCAGTTTCTTATATAAGAAAAACCATAGGATATTTAAATTTGTGTGTTTAAATTATTTCACTTTACATTATGGTCTCCAGACTGTTACTATGGCCAGTGTGATTGGTGACAAGATTTCTTAAAGTTGTCATAGTTTACTGACACTCTATTTTCCCTACAAACTTGGATGTTTACTGTGCTGTTACAAGATTTTTACCGAACATACACATATGGTCCATGATAACAGACACACCCACTTTCCAGACGTATTCCCTACAACAAAGTCATAAATGGCATTAAAAGCCTCAAGAGACAGACACTTTCTCCCTGGGTATCTTGTTCGCTACCTAACAATCCTGATTCCATTGGACAATTAATCTGCATACACTCTCTCCTGAGGTGTATCACAAATGTTCAGGTAAATGTCAGTCCAGTGGGTGGTAAGAATTATTCTCAACTGTTTGACTCTATTACCACCCCATCACCACTTTGATACATACTGACCTGCATCCATGCAACACATTGACTATCTATGGACTTCATTTAATTACCTGTTGCCTTCATCCTAGGTTTCATTTTAAAAATTTCTAGGTATGCCCATACATATGCTAACCCCTGGGATAGAAAATAGAAATTCTAAAGTCTCTGTGAACTTTTAGGTTCTCTGATTCCTTTACTTGCTTTCACTTTTATTACTAACTGCCACACCTTTCGTAAACAAACAAGAATGGGGCTGAGGAAACTTTATATTTTAGCAAGATAAGCTGTTATATCTTTTGGAAGAGCAATGATGAATACCTAGTTTGGGGTCCTAGCACCCTCATTTATGTTGATTTTGCATAGTGTTTGTTGTGCATTGGAATTTGCACATAGTAAAGGCAAATACGAGTGTCACAAAATATATGATGGAGGTGTTTCCCTTTTCTTCTCTTAAAACACAACAAATGGTTTCAAGCTATTCTTGGGTTTCAATTTGCTATTTATCTTTCAGCTTAAATAATATTTTGTATAATTTGTGTCCCTTAGGGGAGCCTTTACTTGTGTGCCAAATACATGAATAGAAAGAATTTAGTTATTTCTTTCTAAGCTACATAAAATTAATTCTGATGAAAGACATTAGGTGAAAAAGGTTAATGTTAAAATAATGTAGGAAAATGGTAGGTAATACAATTGAAATGATGAATGATCTTGTGAATTTGTCTCCAGTGGAGATGCAGGGTGCTGATAAGCTTGATGTGTGGTGCTGCTGTCATATATTTGTTATAATTATGGAATAGATTTCAGGTCATTTACCTAGAAGGAGTGTCTAGAGTTTATCATCTAAGTGGAAACCTTTCGGTCTGGAAGTCGTTCTGTGATCTTTTACCATCTCCGATAGAAGAGTGCTCATCCATGACAAATTGAGTGAAGCTGTTAGTAGCCAGAAATTTGTGTATTCTCAGGAGTCTCATATTCGTTCACAGCCTTTACTTATTTTAAAGAGACAAAAAAAAAGAAAACCAGACCAAAAACAATAAAAATGATTTCAAAACAAGATGATAGGAAATTTACAATGGTTATTATATTGCATATTGTTATCTTCAAATTAGTTGCTCAGATTACCAGAGACAGGCATGCGAAATCAATCAAACAATGCAGGCACTGATGTTCCTGTCATGAACTAATAGAAATTAGTGGTACAATTATCTTAGCTATCTTGTGTATGTATGCATTTTTCCCCTGAAAGGGAAAGAAACTGTTTGCTGCTTTTAAATTCTGCGTTGCTGGCTGTGTTCTCTCTTTTCCCTGTAAAATATAGATGTGTGTGTATGGAAAATATACTCATTGCTTGATGATTCTTCCATGCCTTTTGCCTAGGAGGCCTATCCCTCAGCAGTCTTAGGAACCAGCTTTGGCACATCTAGCACAGGCTCCTTTTACCAGTCTGAGAAGACTGGACTCTAGAGACCATAAGAAAAGTATAGTTTTCCCTTGGAAAGAAAGAGTCATATCTCACTTATTTCATTCTGACTAGTGCCTGTTGTCTTTTCTTAGAATCAGTATATTTAAAACCAATGCTCCCCTAAAGCATAAAACAAATACAGCATTGTATTTGTTAAGCAAATTCTTCCCCATCTTTACTCTGAGGACATGCTTCAAGGAAAAAACAGTGGCAATCAGAAAAGTGCATGCACAAGTGCGTGCCACACAACTCAGTGACCCACATCTACACCAGGTGCTCCTTCTCCCTCCCAACACCAGAACATGCCATCCATGCTTCTAGTGAAACCCAATTCCTGTATTTATGTAGGTTTTCTTAACAAGCAGGTAACTCCTAGACCGCGTTTCTCAACCTGACCACAGTTCTCTCTTGAATTTTTCCATCTTTCAAATACAGTACGATTTTGCTCCTCATTGCACCTCATTTCTGGAAGCAGTTATGTGCCATGCTGTGTTGGTCTTTTCCCATTTCTCCTTTCTTTTATGAAAAATGACATATTTTCAAAACTAAGGAGAATAACAGTGGTTATTACAATGTATATCAATACCCTCAAAGTACGGATTTAGTACAAGACATCAACCGAAAGCTGCTTACAAAAAAGATAACAGATAGTAACATAGCGCAAACTTTCTTTTCAACGCACTAGGATAAACTATTAGTATAATACTAAGGAAGCAATAAAACAGTTTCTGGAATTTAATAATAATATTCCCATTTTCTCTTGAATCAATTTCAATCAGGCTTTGCTTCCCCAACTGCACTGAAGGTTCTATCAAGCTCATCAGTGAGCCCTAGTTCTTTTCTGTCAGCAATTATCACCTTCATAAGATCAAAAGATAAATAAAAAATGACCTATGTGCCATCAATAGCCTAATTCTTAGAACCAGCTGCTTATTCACTGTAGACCACACGAATATTCACTTGTCCGCCTGTCACTTGTACCGGGGTGTTTAATAGCTTGCTCAGTCGCTCGCTCCTGACCTCTCATCTCATTTCCACTACCCCTGCGAAGTACAAAGGATGCCCCCACCGGCAGTCTTTTTTTGGGGGGTAATGGTAACTGTACACTTCTTCATATTCAGGCCAAAATCTTTCGGTCTACTACTCCTCTTGCTTGTGCTCTGCATCCAGCAAAATAAACATCTTTCTTTTCCCTACCAGGGAGGCCTCACATATTTTCTATCTCCCTATAAAATCAAATAAAATAAGAGCCTCTAGTTTTTACTTCACTTTTCATCGAATGCCAAACTCACATAAAGATAAGCTCAAAAGAGTATGCAACATTTAGTCTCTTGATAAACACTGACCAAAGAAATTAATGAAAATAATGATTACTTCTGTCAGAATTACTTTGTTATGACACAATAAAGTCATCATCTACTTTTGTTGAAGAAGGACTAAAATTCCTAAAACGCAAGAGTGTTAAAATTTGAAGCAAGAAAATTCATTCAGAGATAATGGAGTCCTACTAGGCACATAAAATTCAAACAGAGAGAAAGCCTGATAATTCTAATTTGAAATTGAAGTTACTTTCATACTATTCATAAAACTATCAATTGTATTGTAGGATACATTTTTAATAACATCTTCATGGTTTTTTAAAATTAAATTTATTGGCCATATTCAGATATACATAATGATCACATTCATCACAGGGAATTTGTACCTGTACGTGATATCTCTTGATTCCTCTTGTATTCTCATTCTCCTCCCCTTTCTTCAATATTTTTCTTTCTTAGTTATAAAACTTTGTTTCCATTTCATCCTTCCTTTTTCATTTTTTTCTTTTCCCTTTCTTCTTCCTCCCCAACTTAATTCCTCTTTCATTTTGAATAATTTCTTTCTGTTTCACAATACCTAGTATACATTTTTGGCCCTTATTTACACTTTCTGTTTCTCACACCAGAGAGGTAATGTGGTGCTTACACCTGTGTGTCTGATTTACTTCATTGAAGAGTATGATCTCAAGGTGCATCTATGTACCTAAAAGTGTCTCGAGTTTATTGTTCTTTATGGCTAGGTAGTACCATACTGCATTAGAAAAAAAAAAACACATCTTCTTTCTCTGTACTTCTGTCAGCATGGGTGCACCTATCCCTGTGATATGCTTTCAATTCTTTCAGAAAGATACCAAGAAGGGGAATATCTGGGTAAATGGAGCCCCAATCCTCATTTTTTGAGGAATCTCCACACTGCTTTCTGCAGTGTTTGCACCCTATGCACTTCTGCCCACTGTGAGAAGGGCTCCTTTCTCCCCATAGCCCTGCCAGAAGTTGTTATTGGTTGATTTCTTGATAATCGCCATTCTTTCTGAGATGAGATGAAACCTCAGCATTGTTTTAATTTGTACTTCTCAAATGACCAGTCATGTTGAGCATTTTCTCTTTATTTATTTGTCATATGTAGTTCTTCATCTGAAAAGTGTGTATTTTCTCAGATGCCCAGATTTAGATTTTGTTTTTAAATTTGGGAGGTCTGATTTTTTCTCAGTTCTTTATATGGTCTAGTTATTAGTCCTTTTACTGAGGAAAAACTGACTAAAAAATATTCCCACTCTGTGGGCTGTCTTTTCATTCTGTTGATGATTTCTTTTACTGTGCAAAAGCTTTTTAATAAGATGAGATACCATTTGTTGATTTGGGAATAATTTTTTTTCCTGTGTGTCCTGGGTTTTGTTCATGAAGCCTTTGCCTGCACCTGTGTCTTCCAGAGTTCTGCCTGTTCTCTCTTCCAGCAGATGTAGTGTTTCTGTTTCAATATTTGGATCTTTAATCCATTTTTATTTTAGTTTAGTGCATGGAGAGAGACATGAATATAGTTTTAGTCTTTGGGGTGTGGAAATCCAGTTTTTCCAGCACCATTTTAAAGAGGGTATCTTTCTTCCACTGTACATGTTTGGACCTTTTGTAAAAGATAAGGTGACTGAGTATGTTTGGTGTTTCTGCATCTTCTGACCTGTTCCATTAATCCTCAAGTCTTTTTTTGCCAATATTATGCTGTTTTTATTATAGTAGCTTCATAACAGAATTTAAAGTCAAGAATTGTAATGTCCCATTCTTTGCTTTTATTGGTCAGAATTGTTTTTGCTATTCTAGGTGTCTTCTGTTTCTAAATTAATTTTAGGAATGTTTTCTCTATTTCTGTGAGTTATGCAAAAGGTATTTTGATTTTGATTCCACTAAATCTGTATAACATTGTTATATAGGGTTCAAATAAGGCTGATGTAACAGAAAAATCCAGAACACAACCATTCAAACAGCGTATAAATTTATTTATTTATTGAATCTCTGAGCACAGCTTCGTAGCCTTCAACTCTGGCTTTTCTCTCTAAGCTAAAGCACATATTTGGTTCCTGTCATCCAACAAGGAAAACATAAGCAAAGATTGCTCATACCCCTCTCTTTTAACATCATAACTTTGGAGTGGTTCATATCATTGTTTGAATTTTCCTTCAGCAGAACTTATTCACAACTTAACATTAATTGCAAGAGGAATGTAGAAATGACTCTTTCAATAATTTTGGAACCATGTTCCCAGGAATAGCTTGGTAGTTTATTCATTGCAGAAAGGACGTATTCATTTTCTGAAAACATAGGTCCCTGATGAAACTAAGAGAACACATAGTTTCTCACTTTATTTTACTCATAATACATAATAATAACAACCAGATTCTAATGGTAAGGGCCAAACTTAGGAAACTATATCATTATCATTTTGATTTCCATTACATACAATCCAGCATAATGGCTTAAATTAAATAAGAATTCAGAACAATAAAAGAATTCACTACATAGTAACTGTGCTCCCAAATCAGATAAAGTTAGGGATATTCAAGAAATTTATGAAAACATTTGAAACTTTTCTCAGAGTGGAATTTCCATAAAATCAAGAACTTCATTGTCTTGTCCATAGCTAACCTCTGAGGACATTAGTGTTTAGAACAATGATGGATAGATTAGAGCTCAAATAGATAATTAAGCTCTAATAAATAAAGAAAAATGAATCCCAAATTTACACTACACAAAAAAATATGCCCCTGAGAAACAGCACATTCTCCTCAAAGAGCAGAGAAAATGATGGAGTAATTACCTATCATGATCTCCATGTCCTAAATTTTATAGATGAAGCAATAGTCACAGTAGCTAAATGATGTAGGGACAAGGTCAGAAAACTATTCTGAAACAGGGTCAGGTATACAAGTAAGTGGTTTTTGGCCCCACCCCCGGACTTCTTGTCCACTTAAGTCCAAGTCCTGTCCCTGTCCTTGTTTCAGACACAGCTTTAGGCTTCTATCTCTCATACTTGACAGATTTTCTTTTGCATTCCTAGATATTGGACCTAAAGATTGCATATTCTACGCAAACTATTGGTACATCATTTGCAATACAACATATGTATCCTGGAAAATGACCCATGCACAATTATGAATGTATATTTTGTTGTTGGGCTGAGTGTTCTGTATATATGTCTCTAGACTTTACAGGCAAAGCTAAGAGTGGAAATGAACTACACGGTGAACCTCTTTTAGACGTTTCAAGCCTTCAATAGAATCCAGAATTTCAGAGTGAATATTTCATTCATTTTTTTCTCATGTAACTTTTGTCTGGGAGGGATACAGCTCCTTGGTGCTTCCTACTCCACTATTTTATAATATTGCTCTGAAAATTACAAGATTTTAGTAAAAATTCAAGTGGAGAAGAAAGATATCAGCACAAAGGGAGAAGAGTACATGAAAGTGACAGGTTCTAAATTAAAAACATAGAGGAAGTGTGAACAAGTTTTAAGAGCTATTCTGGAGAAAGACTGCTTGGGTATAGAATCTGGCCACATGCTTTCTCTATGATGTTCAACAGTAAACTTCATTTATTTTTCAATTTATTTACCTGTGAAGTATAGGAAAACAAAATTTATCTCATAAGGTTGTTAAATAGTTTAAATACTTTGACTTTCAAAAGCAAAGAGCATAATTCCTGAGATATTTAATATTTAATAATATTAGAAATTAACAGTTTTTCAGGACAATTCATATTAACTGAGGAATAATGACAAAGGCACTTTCCAGTATATAATATTTATTACCAGATCAGAAGAATGTTGTATACATCTCTATTAGTCATGCTCCTCAAAAATGCTCTTAAGGCCTGAGGATGTAGTGATAGAGTGATTCTAAATGTAAATAACAGAAAGTGTATAAAAGCTTCTATCTTTGCTGCTCTCATTGCTGGGACAATATACCTGACACACACAACTTAAAAGATTTACTTAGGCACTCAGTTATCACTCCTTGTCATCTGCTCCATGACAGAAATGGCATTGCAGAAGGGTCTGATGGAGGAAAGCTTCTCAAATCATGGTGGCAGGAAACAGAGAAGGTGAAGTGGGCTCAGCTCACTCAGGGCCAACTAGAAAAGATTGTCCTGAAGTTCAGCCATCAAGGAACTCAGTGGCCTCTGAACCCATGATCCACAGGGGCCAAGCTCTTGTCCAAGCTGGTGATGAACTTTGGTGTTATCCCAATGGTACTGATTTCACAGGCATGCAGAATTCAAGAGTTCTGGAGTCCAGGAGGCTTCCCCTCAAATGTCAATGATAGGGCTTGAAGTTAATCAGTGTGCTCTCAGGAGTGAGTATATGGCATGAAGCAGTGAAAGTGACACTGAAGGTGCAGTGGAGAACAGAGAGCTGGAGACACATGCAGCATTGCAGGAAGGATGCAGGCAGGGAGAAGAGCCAGCCAGAGAGAGAGAGAGCGCGCGAGCAGATGGGCCATGACTGGTATTGCCGTGGGTCGGGGCTGGCCAGTTCTTTGGAGTACTTATCTCATTAGTCTACTCCAAGTACTGGTCTTAGAGCTCTGAGCTTGAATGTTTTCCCTTCTGTGTTTTGTTCTTGTTTTTGCTTAATTTTTTTTTATCTTCCTCTCTTTTTCTTTGGGAATAGAAGTATTTACCCTATGCCATACATATTGGTAATGTTTAACTTTCATTTTGATTTTTACAAGGGCTCACAGCTAAGAATTTCTCTTGAATCTTAGAGGAAGATCATTTGAATATTTCAGCAATGCTGGAAATGTTAAAATTTTGGCAACTTTTAGAGAGATACTAAATATATTTTACATAAAGAGTTTGACATAAGTCTTTTGGGGTCCAGGGTGGAATATTATGGTTTAGATCTAGCATATATTCCAAAGACCACACACGTTTATACATGGGGCTTGGAGGAGATGATTGGATCTTGAGCGAATTATACTCATCAGTATATTTATCTGGTATTGAGTTTGGCTTCTCAATGTGCTGTTTGAAAATGGAATCAGGTAGAGGTGGCCACAGTGGTCATAGTCTGGAAAGGTGTATTCTCCTTGGTTCCTCCCTTCACCCTCTCTACTTCCTAGCTGACACTACATAAGCGACTTTCTTCCTGTACACTGATCCACCATGCTATTTCTGCCTTGCAGCCAAGTGACAAGGAACAGTGACAAGGAACTGTGTCCAGGAACAAAATTAATCTCTTCTTTAAACGTGGGCCTCAAGTGTTATGTCTCAGAGACAAGGAAAATGAATTACAGATATAGTGAGAAATTAGTGCCAAGAGAAATGAGAAAGCTAAGGCTATTAAACAGCCAATGGATCTTACACAACCAACAGATTAACAAAAAAAAGATCCCCAAAATATTAGAAAGTATATTGAAACAAATGAAAACAAAAACACTCTTAAGACTTATGGCCCAAACTAAATAATGCTGTGGGGAGGGGTGCAGTTATAGCTATAAACACCTGTATTAATTTACCACCAAAAGAAATAAGTACAGTATGATGATTGTAGATAGTCATTATATGTACTTCACAAAATATAAAAGGGTGGATTTTGAAGGTTTTCACCACAAAAAATGCCAAACATTTGTGGAGATACACACATTGCCCTGATTTGAACTTTGCATAATGTATACACATACAGAAACTTCATGAGATCCCTTAAATGGTTACATAGTTTATATGTTCAAACAACACATCTTCATCACTTATGGAACCAAAAACAAGTGATCAAACAAATAAACAAATTCTCAAAAACAAACTAATTGGAAATAATACCGATTACAGAATAGATAAAGGATACAGGGAACACAAAAACAATGAAGAAACCTATGAAAACAAAATTTGACCATCTGAAGAAAAATAAAATGAAAGCCATTTAGCTACATTGTCTAAGAGAGAATACTCAAATTATTAAAATAAGACATTAAACTGGGGACATTACTACCAACTGCACATAAATAAAAATTAATTAAAAGAAAGTACTATGAATAATTTTACACTAACAAACTGGATTACCTAAGTGAAATGAAGAGATACCTAGAGACAGAGAACTTACAAAGACTAAAACTATGAAGAACTAGAACATCTGAATGTAACTTTTTCTAGTACCAAAATTGTAGGCATAATTAAAATCTCCTGTCAGACTCTTGTAATCCCAGCACTCTGGGAAGCCAAGGCAGGAAGATTACAACTTCCAGCTCAGCTTGGGCAACTGCGTAATTTAGCGAGACCCCCATCCCAAAACTAAAGAAAAAAAAGTTCAGTGATAAGTGTTTGGGCTCTATTCATATCAGAAAATAGAAAACAAAGAACAAAAAAAAAAAGAAAAGAAAACATACAAATAAAAAACTCTCACAGAGTAAAACACAATGGACCAGATGCCTTCATTAGTAATTTTACTGTATACTTGAAGAAGAATTAAAAACAATCCTCAAACTTTTCAAGAAGAAAAGAAGGAGGAGGAGGGGGAGGTAGAGGAAGGAGGAGGAAGTAAAGGAAAGGGAGAGGAGAAGGAAGGTGCAGGATGATTTTAACCATTTTATTAGTCCAGCATTATGTGGTATAAAGTCAGAACAGTAACCTTGACAGAAGAAAACTAAAATTCCTAGTGAATACTGATTTTAAAATGATCTCAAGAATTACCAACAAACCTAATCTACAAGCACAATAAAATGATTATTTACCAGGATAGACTGAGATTTATTCCTAGAATGCAAAATGTTTCCAACAAATGAAAATCTTTAAATGCAGTGCACCACATTCTGAAAACGAAGGGAAAAACTTAGGGCTGATCATAAAAGAAAATGACAATGTCACAGGCAACATCATGTCAATTGTTAAAATCCCAAAAGATCAAAATCTTTAAAATCAAAAATCCTTAAAATTGAAAATCCCAAATAAAAGAATAATTCTGCAAGATTAAAATAGTGTAACATTAAAAGACTAAAACCAAAAATGTCAAAATCTACAACTTCCCTGGGAAGGGGCTATAAGATGAAAAAAATTGATTTTTGAGAAAGAGATTGGCTACACTAAACAGTAACAGTAAAATTTTATTTTAAAAATGCAACCTATATCTGCAGCAGTATGACTTCCAGCTAAATCTAAAACTGTTTTGTGAATTAAAGCTGCATTTTACTAAAGAAGCTGGTGAAGTTGCTGACTGGTTGAAGGTGATCATGACCACAGTAGGATAGGAAGCCCCAGTACAAAGCTGTTCCTGTGACATCATTATTGTCTTGGCCATATTTGTACAATGTATATGAACGCACTCAACATGTATGTCTAAGTACCCAAAGTAAAATAGAAATACAGCATACATGATAGCATCAAAAGGAATAAAATCTTGAGAATTAACTTAAGAGGGCAAAAAATTTTGTACAGTGAAAATTATTAAACATTTCTGAAAGAACTTAATGAGGGCATACATAAGTAGAAGACATTCTATGTTTGTAGATTGATATATTTAATTCTCTGAAGATATCAATACTGTTCTAAGATTCCAGGCAATCTCTATCCAAATTCATATGATGCTGTTTTGGAAATAGAAAAATCCACTCTAAAATTAAGATGAAACCAGAAGGGATCCCAAGCAGCGAGACAATCTGAAAAAAGAAAAACAATGTGGACACACACATGCTCTGTGACTCCAAAACTTACTAACAATATTGAGTATTCCAAGTGGTTTGATACTGACATAAAGACACATATATAGATAAGTGGAAAAAATAAACTGATTTTGTAACTAGTGATTTTCCAATAGGATACCATGCAACGGGTGAAAGCACAGTCATTTGCCACAGGTGGTACTGGGAAAACTAAGTACTCACATGAAAAAGAAAACAGTGTACCTTTACCTTACAGCAGATGCACAAACCAACTCCGAATGGTTTAAGTACCTAATGATAGACACAAGATAGTTAAGATATTCTACAAATTGCTATTAGCTAATTGAAAGGAAAGATATACCTATATTGGTTGATCAATTTTTCATGCCTATATCTTGTAATATGAGCAACTACTTTGAAGATAACAATTTTACTAACCACTGTTACCCTCCTACAGTCTTGTTTTGAAATTTCATATCATTGTTTTTATTGTTTTTCTTTAAAATAAAAAAGTAAAAAAGACCAAAGAACACAATAGTGTAAATAAAACATAGTACAAAGTAAGTCTCCATTATATTGGGACTTCGTGATAATTATTGAAACAACAGCAAAAATGCAGGAATAATGAAATATAGCCTAAATTTATAACATATTTGATAATAGGACACTCTAAAAGGATGAACAGACAATATACAGAATGAGAAAATACATTCAAATTATATCTAAAAAATGATTCAATATGAGGAATATCTAGATAAACTGGTCAAGGTTTGAAAACATATCACTGCAATGAACATACACAAACTGACAATGTAATATGACTAATAATTGGAGGAAAAATCAAAACAATGACCTTCACTGTTTAGATTGGCTATTGTATATTTTAGAAAGTAAGTGTTGAACAAGTGTGGAAAAATTAGAATAAAATTGAAAAAAATTTATTTAACACAGTAAAAACAACATTGATGAAAATATACTATGTGAAATAAGCCAGTCCTAAAGAAAATATAGTGTGCTTCTACTTTGTATGAGTATGCAGTCAAAATCACACACAGAAATAAATTAGTCATTTTTGTGACTGGCAGAAGAGAGGAATAGGAAGTTATCAATTAATACGTATGGACTCTTAATTTTCCAAGTTGGAAAGAGTTCTGGAGACAGATGGCGGTGGTGATTTCACAAGATTGAGTGCCTATTATACCTTTTATCTATAGACTTAAATTTTTTAATGTTATGTTTATTTTTGCCACAATAAATATGAAACATGTCATTTCCTTTAGTGTCATCCTCAAATTTGTAATCTAAAATCAAGTCAGCAGTATCACTTATAATGTGCACAGTGGTTATGGTTATGGTTCTGTGGCGATCAGAAACTAGTCCTTACCCATTGCTGTAGTTAGAGTTTGCAAGGGAAGAGATTGACACAGGACTCATAATTCACAGGATTATTTTATAATATTCTCCCCAAAAGTCAAATGCAGAAGTATGCAAGAAATTGGTCCACATGCTAGAGGCCTGAAAAATATTGCTAAGGTACTGGATCCTATGGCCTCCATGAGTCCAGCCAGAGACGCAGCACCCATAGCAATGTCTCAGGCAAGCCCACATTAAGAATTTGCATTGGGAAGGCCTAAAAGCCAGTGGTGGAAGCTGAACTGTTTTTGCCGATTGGGTGAACAATCTGTGCCAGAATCCTGGGTGCTCTGCACTGGAGCCAGGAAACGACGCAGGAGGGAAAGACCAGAGCTCCCCAGGAGAGGACAGCAGCCATCCCAGGTGCCAAGGTGACAGCGAGAATGCGAGCTTCTCCTTGTAGAGAACAGCCCGTTATCAGGAAAAGCATCTGCATAGAGCTTCTCCAGGAAAATCAAGAGCATGCGTTCTTCCTCTCCCTGACCCATGCCGCGCCCCCACCGTTCTCCTTTTGTTTCATTTTCCAACAACGCGGATCTTCCATATTCAGATCCATGCAGGCAGAGTTCAGCCTGGCATTCTCACTTAAACTGGCCATCAGTAAATCCATCACACTCGTTTTCCAGGCAAGTTAGTAAGGGGAAATTTAAAATGTCAAAGAGAAATTCAAATTAACCGTCATTGTCAAAGTAATAGTGTGGCAAATAGAAGTTTTCCTCTTTTGTTGTTAACTTAATGAACCTTCTTTTCCACAGTAATGCAATCTACATTCCTTTTATCACCTTTGCCTTCCCCAGAGTTTTATCTAAACATTATGGCTTCCTCCAGTCTGCTGTACCCTTTTCTCCAAACTGAGCCTTCCCTAAGAATACAGATCTTTTCACTCAGTGTACATGAGTGGGCGTTAATTTTAGGAAAAATGTGAAAGTGTGGATATTTACTTTTAAAAAATAAAAACTCTTACAAACCAAATGAAAAGATTTAGAGAACTGGTAACTAAGCAACTGACACAAAAACTAAATAGCATCAACTTGTTAGTGAAATTGAGAACACACAGAGCATCTTCTACTGACGTCCTAAAGGTCATTAGTGCAGCATGGTGACATATCTTGTAACATAGTCTTCACTGAAGTAATTTGTGTGTTTATCAGCTATCATGAATTCTATGATAAACTGACATTTGCAAGTGTGGAACTGTGTAGCAGATATTAACTAGAACAAGGAGACACTAGCAAGAAGACATAGTGTCAATTTCAGAGTAAATTCCCCCAACATTTTCTCTAGGCAACTTAGAATTCACAATGAAAATCAATAAACTCTTGTACTTTTCCTAGAGTGAAAGATTTTCACAATTATTTGTCCAGTGATTAGGCAATGCATCAACAGGCAGTAATCACCCACCGTATACCAGGTACTGTGAGCTGCGTATTTGCACGTATTATCCTATTGAATTCTCACATTACTATTCTAACTTTATATTTGAGAAAGAAAACTTCCTAGTGAATGCTCATGCAGATATTGAGCTCCTGCCTGTCTGATTTAATGGATAATGCTGCTTCTGCTGCTATATATTAGTTCATTCATTAAATATTTAATGGCACTCTTGTTGATGCAAAATTTTTGGTGTCACATGTGAAATACAGTGTTGCTCAGCAGAAAGCTTGCTCTCCTGTTTAGCTACATTGGCATGTCATATGGTTATACTATGGAGAAAGGATAAATTCTATGGGAGTTTACAAACTAAATGTAGTAGACAAACGCAACCTCAGACTCCACACTTGTCTAATCTGTCTGCTGTGGAAAAAGTTCAGCCTCATAAAGATTTTGGAAGGTTTTCAACCTTAGACTGAGGGACCTGTAAAGATGCCCGTAAGCCAGCAAAGGGGATTTACGTCATTGGTCTTGCACTGTTCACCAGAATATTATGTACATGAGCTCCCCTGATACCAAACACTCCATTTTTTTTTTATTTTAAAGAAAATAGTACAAAAATAAAAAAGGAGAATTCAAACAACACAAAGCAAGGACGTTAGAAATGATGCAGGGTTGTATATACAGGATCACTAACAGTCATACTACTGACTTCTATTGCTTTACTGAAAGGAACAGTTAATGATTACTTGTTTGATAAATATTGCAGGTCTCTATTTGTTTTCCTGAGAAACCACTTTGAAGATATCAATAGGAATAAAACAACCATTGTTTATTTCCTACCACTTTGTAACTCTGTATTGTTTGTATGGTTCTTATGCTGATTTGTAAATGGATGTTTGTTAATATGTTTTCTTCCTATATTTTTAAAATAAAAAAGAAATGATACAAGGTTTCAAACCAAATGATAGGGATTAACAATAGTTGTTATGTTACATATTGTTATTTTCAACAAAGTTGCTCAGATTATGAGATGTAAGAATAGAAGATTGATCAAATCATTAAAGAGAATAAGAAAATAATAATTTCAAAGAACATCACAGACAATACATAGTGGCACTAGGCAGGATTGTAGGAACTCACCAGTGGCTGTTATACTGCACAGTGTTATCACATAAGATGCTCAGATTACCGGATACAAGCATACAAAATTGGTCAAAATAGTAGGAAAAAACACTGTTCCCAATAAACCATCAGACACCAACAGTACAGTTATACCATATATATATATATATATATATATATATATATACACACACACACACATACATACACACACACATATAATTTATATATTATAAAACTATAATATATAACATACATTATATATTAATATATTATATATTAATTAAATGTGTATGTGTGTGTGTGTATATATATATATATATATATATATATATATATATATATAAAAAATTTGCCTTAGTACTTTTTCTTCTTTCACTCATCCAAGTTGGTCCTTGGAGCAGTTTCTCTCCCTTTCTCATTATCTATTGTACATTTTGGGTTGTATTTACTCTTTTATGTTCTTACACCAGGGAGACAATATGATGCTTACACATGTGATCCCTATTTATTTCACTTATGAGTATGGTCTCTAGTTGCATCCATTTACCTATAAAAGCCTCAAGAGTATCTTTTTTATAGCTGAGTAATACTCCATTGTATACAAATAGCAGATCTTTTTAATCCATTCCTCAGTTGATGGGCATTTGGGTTGTTTTCAAGATTTAGCTATGACAAATTGCACTGCTATAAACATGGGTGCACATATATCACTGTGGTATGATGTTTTTAATACTTCTGGGAAAATACCCAGAAGGGGAATAGCTGGGTTAAGTGGGACTTCCAGTCCTAGTTTTGTGTGGAATGTCCAGACTAATTTCACAGTGATTTCACCAGTAGACACTCCCACCAGCAGTGAAGAAGTGTTCCTTTTTCCCCACAACCTCTCCAGCATTTGTCATTGGTTGAGTTCTTAATTATAGCCATTCTTTGTGGGCTGAGATGAAATCTCAGTATTGTTTTAATTTGCATTTCTCAAATGACTAATGATGTTGAACATTTTTTCATATATTTAATCACCATTAGTGTTTCCTCATCTGAGAAGTGCGTGTTCATCTCATATGCCCATTTTTGGATTGGGTCTTTGAATTTTGGGGGACTGATTTTTTTTTAATTCTTTATATGTTCTAGATAGGAGTCCTTTGTCTGAGGGGTCAGTTACATAATATCTTTTCCTGTTCATGGGTTTTCTCTTCACTCTGTTGGTGATTTCCTTTGATGTGCAGAAACTTTTGAATAAAATCAGATACCAGTTGTTGATTCTTCGAAGTATTTCCCAGGCAGTTTGGTTTTTGATTATCAACTCCCTGCCTACCCCTATGTCTTTGAGAGTTTTACCTATTTTCTCTTTCAGTAGATTAGCGTTTCTGTTTTGATATTTAGATCTTTGATCCATTTTGACTTTAGTTTAGTGCATAGTGATAGACACGGGTCTAGTTTTAGTCTTTGGCATGTGTAAAGCCAGTTTTTCCAACACCATTTGTTAAAGAGGCTTGTTTCTTCAAGTGAACATGTTTGGCCCCTTTATCAAAAAATAGGGTGTCTGAGTGTGTTTGTAGCTGTGTCTGCATCTTCTAACCTACTCCACTGATCTTCAGGTCTATTTTTTTGCCAGTACCATGCTGATTTTATCACAGTAGCCATGTAGTATAATTTCAAGTCAAGGGCTGTGATGCCTCCTACCTTACATTTGTTTTCAGGATTACTTTTGCTATTCTAGACTTCTTCTGGTTCCAGATGAATTTTAGGAATGTTTTCTCTAGATCTGTGAGATATACTAGTGGAATTTTGATGGGGATTGCATGGAATCTGTTCAACAATTTTGGGAGTATGGCAATTTTCACAATGTTGGTTCTTTCTATCCATGAGCAAAGAATAACTTTACATTTTCTGAAGTCAGCTTTCATCTCTTTTTTCAGAGCACTATAATTTTCACTGTATAGGTCTTTTACTTCTTTTGTTGGATTGATTCCTAAGTATTTCATTTTTTATGCTACTATGAAAGGTGTGGTTTCACTGATTTTTCTGTCAGTCTGCTAGTCATTTGTGTACAGGAATGCTATCAATTTTTGAGTGTTGACTTTCTATCCAGCTGTGCTACTGAATTTGGATATTAAATATATGAACGTTTTGGTGGAGTCTTTCAGGTCTTCTGTGTAGAGTATCATGTCATCAGCAAATAATAATTTCACTTCTTCTTTTCTTATCCTTATTCTGCTTTTTTCTCTCTCTTGTCTAATTGCTCTGGCTAATATTTCCAGAACTATGTTGAATAGAAGTGGTGACAGTGGACATCCTTGTCTTGTTCCTGACTTTAGAGGGAAAGCTTTCAGTCTTTGACCATTTAGAATGACATTAGCTGTTGGTTTGTCATAGATGGCTTTGATCAGATTGAGGTAAAGTTCATCTATGCCAATTTTCTGTAGGGTTTTTATCATGAATAAGTGTTGGACTTTATCGAAAGCTTTTTATGCATCAGTTGAGATGATAATGTGATTTTTGTCTTGGCTGTATGGATGTGCAGTATTACGTTAACTGATTTGCACATACTGAACCAACCCTGCATTCCTGTGATGAATCCCACTTGGTCATGGTGTATAATCTTTTTAATGACTTGTTGCATTTGTTTGCTAGTATTTTATTGAAAATTTTTGCACCTATGTTCCTTAGGGAAATTGGCCTATAGTTCTGTAGGTACTGATTATCTTCTGAGTTTCTACAGTATCTGTACTGATTTGATCTCTTTCATTCCTTATTGCATGGCTTTCAATTTTTTCTTTCGTTTGTTTAATAAGGTTAGCTAGGGGTTTATCAATTTTATTTATTTTTTTCAAAGAACCAACTCTTTGATTCATTAATTCTTTGCATTGTTTTTTTAGTCTCCATTACATTAATTTCTGCCCTGAGCTTTATAATTTCGTGCCTTCTCTAGGCTTTGATTTGTTCTTCTTTTTCTAGAAGCTTGAGGTACAGCATAAGATTGTTGACTTGTGCTTGTTCTGTTTTCCTGAGGTAGGAATTCACTGCTATAAATTTCCCTCTGAGAAATGCTTTCATTGGATCCCACAGGTTCCTGTAAGTTGTGTCTACATTTTAATTTGATTGTACATAGTGTTTAATTTCTTCTTTGATTTCATGTGTTACCCATTGGTTGTTCAGGATGGTGCTCCTTAATTTCCATGTGTTTATGGAGTTCTTGCAATTTCCTTTGCCATTAATTTCCAATTTCACTGCACTATGGTCCAATAGTATGCATGAGATAATTTCAACTCCTTCACATTTCCTTAAGCGTGTTCTATGTGCTAGCATATGGTCTATTTTAGAGAATGTCCTGTGTGCAACTTAGAAGAATGTGCATTCTGATGCTGTTGGGTGGAACACTCTGTACAGGTCTACTAAGTCCATTTGTTCACAAGTTTGGTTTAGTTCTGTTATTTCTTTGCTAATTTTTCATCTAGTTGATCTATCTCCTTGTGATAATGGGATATCAAAATCTCCTGTTATGATTGTGCTGATGCTTATTTCATTTTACATGTGTGTTAAAATTTGTCATATATTTGGGTACTCCCATGTTTGGTGCATAGATGTTTATGATTGTTAGCTGTTCCTCATGAAGTGTTCCACTCAGAAGTATGTGGTGATCTTCTTTATCTCTTTTAATTGTTCTTGGTTTGAAGTTCCCATTGTCTGCAAACAGAATAGTGACACCTGCTTTTTTCTGGGTACCTGGCACATGGAGTATTGTTTTCTATCCTTTAATTTTCAGTCTATGAGTTTCCTTTTGAGTTAAATATGATTCCTGTATACAGCATATTGTTGAGTTTCATTTCTTGATCCAATCTGCCAGTGTAGTTCTTTTGGTTGGTGAATTGAGTCAGTTTACATTGATGGTTATAAGTGATATGTATTGGCTTATCTTTGTCATGTTGTTTTCCTGCTGGTGGTTTCTCTTATTTCCCTCTGTTTAATTTCTTGCTTTTTATGGTGTTTCCTTTCTGTTGTTATTTGTCTCTTTTTAGAATATCTTTTAGAACTCTTTGTAGGGTTGGTTTGGCACTCATCAAGTTCTTCAGTTGATCTTTATCATGGAAATATTTTATTTCTCCATTAATTTTGAAGGATAGTTTTGCAGAATACATCAATCTGGGTTGGAAATTGTTTTCTTTCAGGTCCTACAATATTTCATTCCAAGTTGTTGACTTGATTGTTTATGCTGAGAAATCTGCTGTGATTCTGATGGGCTTTCTTTTATAGGTGATCTGTTTATTTTTTCTCACAGCTTTTAGTATTCTGTTCTTTTTTTCTTTGAATATCTGGGATCTTGATCACTATATGTCTGTGTGTAGATTTATTTTAGTTATGGTTAGTTGGAGTTCTATGTACTTCATTTCTCTGGATGTCCAATTCTTTTTCCATGCTTGGGAAATTTTCTGCTATTACTTCCTCAAAGAGTTTTTTTTTTTCATGTCATTTGTGCTGACACCTACTGTTTCCTTGATACATATCCATCTTACATTACTTTTCTTTGCTTCATCTTGCAGCTGTTGAATTGTTATTTCTTGATTTCTTGTTATTTTTTGAAAGATCCTTTCTTTCACGGTCATTCACAGCAATGGTGTCTTCAAGGTCTGAAAGTCTATCTTCAGTGTTGTTCAAGCTGTTTTTCCAGCTTTTGAAGGAAGTTTTAATTTCCTGGATATCTGTTTGAATCTGCTTTATGCATTTCTGCTGTTTCCTATACTGTTCATTCGAGGTGTCCGTTAATCTACGATGCTCCTCTATTTTTTCATGTCTTCTTTAGATGTGCTAAGCAATTCTTCCATTATTGTTGTCATTTCTTTTTTCTTTTTTTTTTTTTTACCTCAGACATTATTTCAAATCTGCTGTCCTCTATGGCCTGATGGAGCTGCTTCTTTTCTTCAGCAGCTATCATTTCAGAGATTCCAGGTGTATGACTTTCAAGCTCATCTGTGTCGATATCTCCTGGACTTATTCTGGGAGGGGTAGAGGTCTGAGACTGCATTTTGCTCCCTCGTTTTGTCATTTTCAGAGATGCAGAGGTTCCCTGTAGCTCAGCCTCACTCCCAGAATGATGTTGCAGCACCAGGGCAAGGACCCAAAGGTCCCTTATTCTTGGTGTGACTCCCTCCATGGTGCATGTGTTTGGGCAGGTTGTGATCCCCAATTCTCCCACAGTTTTCTATGGCTCAGCTTGGTTCCCACTCAGCAGTTCCCCAAGCTGTCCTGGTTTCAGCCCTGTCTCCACTGGGGTATAGTAGTGGGTGGGTGTTGGTCACCATGTCTCCATGCACTGCCACTACCCTCCCTAGTTCCCACATCAGTAGAGGAGTAGGTATGCAGTCACTGAGTCTGCTGCAACTGCTTGAGTTTCAGCTCACCTTCCCTGAGGGTGTGAAGTGGTGAGAGGGAGGAGCACCTAAGTCCTTGAGGTTGTTTGGGGCTTCCCTTGTCTCCTAGGCTGGTGGGGCAGAGGTGGCGGTGGCGGAATGTGCAAAGCTGTGCAGGTGCAGTTCTGCTCCGACAGGGGAGGAGGGAAGAGGGGAGGGGTGCGGAGTGGACCCCAGGCCCCTAGTGCTGTCCGGGTCACTTCCTGATCCCAAGCTAGTGAGGTGGGGGCAGCTCACCACAGTTCCCGTCCCTGTCTGAGACACAGCTCTGCTCCAGTGAGGGGAGGGGGGGCAATAATCCATTACTTGAACTCATATTTGTTAAATGAATTGGTGAAATAGTCTTATTTTTCTTTTGAATGGGAATATGAGACAAGCTTGGTATGGTATGTGTAGGTTTCTCTAAGTGGCATGGGAAAAAGAACTCATGCATTAGCTTTTAAAAATTAAGATACCGGAGTGGCAGATATTGACTGCACTGACCACTGTTGACAGTAACGTAGCTGACAGCAGCTAGATTAAACTCAGTGTGAAAAGTTAATGGGCCTGGCCTCACTGGGGCAGAGCCTGGCGGTCCGCGGGGGCGACCCCGTGTGCTTGGCTGCGCAGACTCGACTGGGGCCCTGGGAGTGCCTCCCTGGGACATAGCCCAGCCCCTCTGTGGGGGCGACCCCGCAGGCGGGACCGGGTGCCCGGCAGCTCCTTCCTGGGGCAGAGCCTGATGGGCTGTGGGGGCGACCCTGTGGGCTCAAGCAGGTCCCTGGGAGGGCTTCTTTGGAAAGAGCCTGGTGGTCCATGGAGGTGACCCCACGGACTTGACCAGACCTCTGAAGCCTTATCAGTGGGGTGCTGACCATAGTGTTTCTGGTTCCCTCCCTATGTACCGTTCTTGAGTATGGGTGCTTTTCCACTTAGCGCCTTAGTAATTTGAATGCACCCACGTTTGTTACAGCATAATTTGAAGAAGCCATGTCCCTTCCCAATGTGAGACCCTGAGGGAGCAAATAAACCAAAAAGTACAGTTATTATCAAAGGGAAGAGGACTGATTGAGTGGGAGAACAATGGAGATGTGGGTGGAGAAAACTGATTAATCAAGCGAGCCATTATTTGTATAACTGAGTAACAAAAGTGAAGATATCCTTATCTGTTACAGCATCCACTGTTAATTCCCCAATATCTTCCCTATGATTTTGTATCTCCCCTGTTGTTTTTTGCATTATTCTGGTTTATAACTGAGTAACAAATGTGAAGATAACATTATGTAATACAGCATCCATTGTTAATTCCCTAGTATCTTCTCTATAATTGTGTAGTTCTTTTGTTTCTTTGCAATATTCTGGTTTATAAATGAGTTACATATGTGAAGATAAATTATGCAATACAACATCCATTGTCAATTCCCTACTATCTTGTCTACAATTCTGTATTTCCTAATTGTTTCTGTGTTATTTGGGTTTATATTCTTTTGTCTTTAAAATAAAATTTAAAAGAAAAGAAAAGTTAATGGGTCTGTTAATTGATCTTCAGACATATGAAAACATATGCAACCAGTCCCAAGGCACTAAATCAGTGTACACTGGTTTTCAGCTTGATCTGAAATAGGATTGTTTGCTCTCAGTGTGGCAAGATGGGTAAATTGCCACATTTATTGGTCAGGTGTCCTACTACACTGGGCCAGTGTCAGATGAGCGGTAAAGAAACAGGCATGTGGAAGGAAATTTCATAAATGAGAAATAATAATTTGTATCTAAGATTATGTGGAAAAAATTGATATTTGTGAGAATTTGTAGTCTATAACGTCATTTAGGACGACCACAGAAAAACCTACGTAAAATAATAATCCAGATTTAACTAATAATCTAACATTTATTTAGTTCTGCAAACTATTTTATGAATTTTAATTTACTTGATTTTGCATTTATCCTATAAAATTTGCTTATCCAGTTGTCTAGATTAAGTGTTTTATGCAAATTCACATACATACCAAATGGTAGAACTAAAATCTAAAGCAAGGAAGTCAAACTCTGATTTCTACATCCCAAGTTACACTCCCATTGTATCTAAAGTAGCAGAAATGGCATCTCAGGAATAAGTGTATCTAAAAATTCCTCCTAAGTGAAGGTAGAGCTGTCAAAGAGACCAAAAATAAATCTGAGATTTCAAGTCTTAGTGAATGGGATAAACACAATCATTAACAAAACAGGTGGTTGGGCAAGGTTAGGGGAGGGAATGATGAATCCTGTTAGGTTAGGCTCAACTTGAATTATCCAGAATACTTGTAGGACAGTTCTCATTGAAATATGAATGTGGATACTGAGCTTTGGAGTCAGGTTTGGAGTTATGAAGTGTGGGACAAGAAGAAGGTCATTAATGGTTGATTGTGTGATGTGTCATTGATTGAACTACAGACTCTTCTGAAAGGATATATGGGCCATTGAGAGAACAGAAGCAGTGGAAGTACAGGAGCAGCAGGGATCTGTGTCTAGTGCTAGCACAAGAGAGAAAAGGCTAGGAAAGCAGATTAGAAAATACACAAGGGAGGAAAGGTCAGACTCTGAGAAACAGAAAATCCAGTGAACTTTTGTGATGGTATGACCAAAGAACTAAATTTGTTCAAGGAAAAATATCAATGTTAATAAAATATCAAATTGTTGAAAAGAATGCAAAAGGAAATTTGGCTTAGCAATTGTCAATAGCTGGATGACATTTATGAGACACTTTTGCAAAAGGAAAAGAATTTGAATTTGAAATTTGAGTATTTGGTACACACATGAGATTAATCAGACTTCTGACATGGTTGAAATGAAATAAAAATAGGATAATAAATGGAAAATAAGAAGGTAACTGTAAGAAGTGGATTTGATTTTAAGTGGAGGTACTTAATCCCATTATTATGAGACAGAGAGAAAAAAAGCCAAGAGAAGGAAAGAAAAAAACTAAATGATGGAACAATATTCCAAATCAGATACAAATACGTAGGAAGAACAACCATCACAAAAATGCGGTTATTTCCAAATTTCTCTTGTAGAGTCTGTCACAATCCTCATTCTCATAATATTTTTCTTTCCAGGGATCCCTGGCCTTCAGTTACCATTCCTAGCTGTCTTTTTTTTTTTTTTTGGAGGCTCTCAATTTCATCCTGTGGTCTAATTCCCTATAAGATTTACAGTACATACAGTAGGATCGTGTTAGCAAAGACACAACATGACACCCTGGGGCAAACTTGAAAGGCAGGTGTTTGTATTCTCAGATTATGACTCTGACATCTACTCAGTCTGTTTGCCTCAAAACCTCCATCTATAAAGATGGAAGTTGTCGGTAAATTTCATGGACTTGTGATACCATAATGAGAAAATGGTGAGTGAGACAACAAACAAGTGTGTAAAGAAAAACAGTTCTTCCCTCTACTATTTAGGAATTTGTATACTACTCAGTATAAGGGAATATGCACAAATGAAACTTTGCCACTAAAATGATACCACACAGATTAAAGAAGAAAAAAGAAACGGAGATGAAAGCGTGTGCTCGGTGGCCGTGACTGAGGAGAGAGCGCCGCGCAAGGCCATCGGGGAGAATGAAGGCAGAAAGAACGAATGGCGGGTTTCCTCAGAGGAGAACCACTATAGAATAACATAGGGGTTATGTGTGTGCTTAATATTCTAGGACATAAAATAAATTTCTCATAAATTCTTAAATAAACTACCATAATTGAATAATAAATTCTTAAATAAAGCACCATAATTGAAATACCTAATGTTTTGAAGTTAGATGTATCACATTTCTCTAAGTCTTATTCATTTATCTGTCCATCAATTTCTTTTAATTTTACATAATTATCAATTATCGCATTATGTAACAGAGATAAGGAGATAAAATAGACTTTTTCCCTGAAGGAAAAGGTATCTCCAGACTTTGTTACTTTGACAAGTAACTTACAAACATCTTCTGAAAGATATTTACTCAACTATGATAAAAAAAGAATGCGTCTTCAAGAAGGGAAGCACACATGAATGAAATGAAAATGAAATGAAAGAAACAAGACCTCTGACCCAGCACTTACGTGCTGTAGGAGGCAGTAATGACAGTCCTTAGGCTGTGAAGACAAATAACATTAAAGAGAATCCTGGGTATTCAAAGTGAGAAGAAACAGAGATGCCACACACCCGCATAAACATAAATGTTCTTTCTTAAATTATTTAATTCATGTATGAAAGTTTAAGGCAAAAAAATTCATTCTGAAGTTATTTCTTTTACCTACAGTGAAATAATTGTTGACGAGTCTTTCCGGAAACTGTTGGACTCTAGGCATTCGTGGGAACCTGAAAGTGCCTACCTTTCCTGCCAAAAATGTTGATCAGTTATAAATAAAATCTTTGCATATTTGCTAAAATATTTGCTGGAGATCTTCATCTATGTATTGGGAGCACTTTCAGAGATATCAGATTACAGCAGAAATGGCTATAGGGTACATAGCTGCAAGGTTACCACATTTCAGAACTGTTCAATGTTGGCTCCAAATAAATTGTAAAATGTTGTGCACAATGCAATTCCCTAGACTCTACATAAAATGATACAAGGGAATGGAACCAAAACATCAGTGGTAGAATTACCAGAAAAAAGCAGTTTTATTTTATTTGTTTGTTTGGTATCAGGAATTGAACTCAGGACCTTGTGCTTGCCAGGCACCTATGCCACGAAGCTACATCCCCAGCACTTAGTAGTTTCAATAGAGCCAAGAAAGAAAGAAATTCTAGGGAGCTAGAGTTCTGTATAGTCGGATTCACACAGGTATCTAACAAAATGAGGCTTGAAGATTTCACTGTGCTCCATTTTTCTTTATTTGCCAAGGGAAAATAATTCTAACTCCCCCAAACATGTTTTGGGATGATCAGATGAAGAAATTAAGAGGGCCTTATACAAACTGTACATCTGGTGCACAAAAATTATATTGGTATTTTCCCACCTGAAATAAGTGAATATTAGTTATATCAAGAGGGTTTTAATAAACTACTGTTTATTTCATTGTTTGCTGCACTATTAAGATAAACCTGTATTTACTCACTAGATAAACTTCAGAAAAGCAATGCATATTCACATCAGGCATTTTCTGAATGAGCTTTTGTGTGTTTATGACAGTGATGGTTCTTTTACCACGGAAATGCTGATCTGGAATATTGGTCTGGAATTGTAACCCTTCTTCCATATGCCCATGACTTTACTCAGGTTTTGCAAACATTGCATTTTACTTTGCCAGTGTAACAGTAGTGTACCACACTATTGATTATATTATGTTTACTGTGTTAGTAAATTAACACTTAAAATAAGTATTATGCAGAAATCCATGTTTATGGAAATAACCAATTAGAATAATTATCATTTAGCAGCACTTGATATTTCAGCATCTGTAACATGCAAACAACTTTTACTGTAAATTTTAAGATAATTAAAAAATGCTAGACTGAGACACCAAATTTAGGGTGTAGAAAAATAAATCAATAGATTCTGAAATAACAGACAAGCACTTTGCTTGAGATTGCTAAAAGCTTGATGGCTTGAAATGGAATGGTGCCCCACGCTCGTGAATTTAAAGAACACAATGAGGACACAATTATCCATTCACTCCAGTCTCCCAGTTCTCCATGCTGCTCCCCTAGATCTTCCCGAACTTCCCTCTAGGAGTGGGGTTAGTTGGGTTTATTTTAAATTCTATTTTGTTTGTTTCTGTCCCTGAGTTGCTGCTTAATCAAGGGAACCTCACCTTGCCGGGTAATCTCATGTCATTAAAATACAAAGAACAATGGTGATGTTGGTTTCTTCTACCAATAAGAATTGTTCATACTCTTAGGGTAATAATTTAGATGTCTGCTCCTCAAACTTTATACTTCTCTTAACCTTCTCAGATTCACTTAACGAGAAAAGCCTGTTGAAAACTGGAGGCCAATTTTACTATTTTTCCTGCTTCTGCCAAATTCCTAACTCAAGTTCAGCTTTTTATTCTTTTATTATCTAACTGGGCAAGGAGAAGAATAGAGGATACAAACCATCACACTCCACTGGTACTGTTTGAAATCTGTCTCTGGTACCCAGTTAAGGCACATGTATAGACTCAATTCTGTTTCATTTGGGGTGATACAGATTCTTTCTAAGAATTCTCTAAAAGGTGCATTGTTTGTCTATGCAGGATTCAGCCTTCCATCCAGCTTAGCTCCAAACACACCTCCCTTGAGGCTCCATGGCCCACAAAGTGCTGTTTCTCTCAATGTCTTTTACCAAGTCTTTCCTTCATCACTTCTGTTCCATAGAAACTTGCAATGTCCTTTGGCTGTGAGTTCATATTTCTCCTATCACAGAAGCGAGAGCTCAACACTAGTGGAACAACCTACCGCAGCCAACTTCTTCCCCTTTGCTCTTATTTGAGCATGTGTCTGACTGTACTGTGTTGCAATAACTCCAACACACAAACACACACACACACACACACACACACACACACACGCACACACTTCTAGATAGCAGGTAGATCTCTCAAATTACTTTTACTACACTAAGGTTGAGGTGTATTGGGAGATGACTATGATCACAATAAATTATACTTATTAAATCAAATATTTTCTAAAATTTGGAAGCACTCATAAAGGAACATATTTTATCAAAATTTTAAAAAGAAACTATAAATCTTCATCCAGGAAAAATTAATCCCCAAAATTTTCTCTATCTATCTGCATTAACTATATATACTACAAGCAGCCAAATAATTAAGTATATATCAAGTTTAGAACAGTACGATAATTTCCCAGATATGTAGTAGGACCATATTAAATTTGTCCATGTTTTCATCAAGAAGTAGATGAAAGAACTCGGGGCGGGGGCACTAAAGCTGGGGACAATAAGAAAGGAAAAAGGGAAAGAAGGGAGGAGTAGAAGAAGAAATAGACATAGAAGAGAAAAGAGAAAAATAAGGAATTAAGAAAGTAATTAACTAATAGACACAATAATTTTTTAATGATATTTCTGCTCCTTCAATTCACTTAAAATTGACTTTCACTCTCACCTAAGATTCAGTATAAACTGTCTCCATGGAAACCATCTAAGTGTAGCATAACTTGGAAGCATTAAAACCAACTATACCTTAAGACCACACAGACAGCACGCTGCTTGTGAGAAGTGAAAATTTTCTTCTAACATCCTAACTTACATAGCAATAACTTGTTCTTGGAACTGTGAACATATTTTAATAAATATTTGAAATGAAATACCATAAATTATTTAAAATCCATCTGATGTTTTCTTCCAATATTCTTAATAAATTGAAAATGACTCTCCAATAAGCCTTTTAAAAAGAGGGAAGTGTTTTATAAATGTCTTTCAAAGCATACTACCAAATATGGCTTTGCCTAAAATGATTTGTTAAAGTTCCAAAATGTTTAATTTTCTGGTGAACAGGCAATGGCATAAAATTTTAGTAATACTGTCCTATAAAGTTTTCTCCCATTCACTGTGTGTGTGTGTTTGTGTGTGGTTCTGTGGACTGACATCTCCAGTGCTGCATTTTCTCCTTGTGTGGTTTACCTTTTATTCTCTGAGTGCTATCACTCAGTTATTGATTTTCATGTTTTCTAAAATGCCATTTTACCTCTATTTTGTGTGTTTTGGTCAATATTACCTGATTTTTTCATAGTGGATTTAAAATCAGCTTTGGCATTTGCCAAAGCCAGTCAATACTTTTAAGTTTTCTTAAAAAATATGTGGGTTACTTTTCTTCTTTACTCTTCCACATTAATTTCTGAGTTTGTATTAATATAAAAGATAAGCTTGTCATATCAAATTTACATGAATCAAAAACTTTACCCAGTATCAAATTTTACTAATCATTCCAAGGACATAACGACCTGGGAAATCCTAACACCTCTAGAACCACCGCTATTATTTCTTTCAGTATCAAATCTCTCTGGGCCCAGCGAAGCGTGTAAGTTCCCTACCAAGGTGGGAAGTCATGAAATGTCTTCGTATTGTACTCAGATAATTATATGGTTGTTATGGAGCCAGGCCTTATAGATCTAAATGACAAGTTTGTTTGCCAAAGGAAATCCTAGATGACCAGATACATCCTGAACAATTTGTAGCACGATTGGTCTGTAAGTATATTGAACCCAGTCATGCTTTCTCCTTACCACTGGCACGCCCCTGCAGTAAGAGACCGGCTTACAGACTTGCTGCTTCGTGCTTCATCTCTTAAGTACCGCTTCCCTTGATTCCATACACAGCTGTTGAGGAAAATGATTAAAATATTTCATTCATAAGCTGATTTGAATCAATTCAGCATCTTTAACACATTGAGTTTTTCTGCACTAAGATGCACTTCTCCATCTACTTAAGTGCTGGTCTATGTTCTTGAAACTTAATTTTCTCTCTAAAATGGTTTAATATCGTCTAAAAACATATTACTTTTTATATACACGGTAGCTTTTTCATTTGTATTCTGAATTAAATTGTGCTAGAATTTAGATACGAAACCAAAGCCCTTAAAATTCTGTATAAATTGAGTAGTTTATTTGAAGAAATTTAAGTATAATGGTGTTATTTTTGTAATTAATGGAAATCTTGTTAACATTTACCTGACCTGCCCTATTTTGTGTGGTGAAATCTCCAGTACAGGGCTGAGGAGACGCGCAGCCAGCGGTTATCCTTTACACTCTTATCTTTCATTATTAATGCTTAGTGGAAGAGGGCTTTTGCTGTAAATGACTCATGTATTTTCTTAGTACTGTAAAGTACATAAACATAAATTAAATTTTATTGAATATGTTTTCTATCTGTATATTGAATTGTATGAATTTCTCTTTAATTAATGAATATTTTGTTATGTTTTAACAGACCTTTAGATCTAGATACTCCTTATCTGGATTTAATGAATGCTACACTTGCCCTCTAATTTAAACTGTTTTTTCCTCCTTCCTTTATAATTTTGTGCATTTTGTGTAGTATATGATTCATCTTTACTCTGAATATTGATTCAAACACTACAAATCTCTTGGCATGTCCTTTTTCTTGGATACATGTCCTTTGGTTTATCTTTTCAATAGTTATGTAGTTGCACATTAAATAAAATTCACAAACCCATCGTTTCTCTTCTTTATTGGCAGTGATTATTTTAAAATGTTATTTTCTAGCTCCATCTACAGTGAGAGACAGTCTGTGTAGCACTTAATAGTGTATCATTTACTGTAGCTATTTCACAACTACTGAGTCTAAGGTCTTTAAAATTATCCTTATAATATTCACTTAATTGTGCTAATATTAGAAACAACAATGTCACTTAATTGGTGCTTTCTGGTCAACAGAATGACTGTCACGTGCATTTTCTAATTGAAAATGTGCAGCAATTCTGTGAAGTAGTCACTATTATTACCACATTTTCCAGCTGATGAGACTCAGTCACGGAGAAGCTAAATGATTTGTTGGTGCTTTCCTAATTTGAAGCAGTAAATCTGAGACACTAAATAACCTTTTATCTCTAAACTTCGTTTTTCCTGAACTGTAACATGGCCAGAATTGTGTGATTATAGTTCTATAAACTATATTATCACATTGCTAAATTATCTGAGGTATTCTTGTTTCTCTTCCAAAACCCACTCACTTCATCTTGCCCTTCTTATACATGATTCTATAATTGTACATAACTTTTTTATGTCTTTTATTTGAAAATTGGACTGTTGGTTGGCTGGTTTTTACCAATATTTGTGTAATGGAATAAAGCTGAAGTGAGATTTTAATGTTTATATAGTTCTTATGTAACTTTTGACCTTTTAAAATTAAGTATTTAAGCTCCTTAGCACCACAATATAAAAATTATATTCTCAGGTTTATATTATGAGAAAATAGATGCAAAATTATAGCTTTTGAAACACTGAATTCAAACCATTTGTATCAAATTCTACTGTGTTGTTTTCAACAATTGTGAGTTAATATAGTGATAATTATTTTTATGCATATTTCCAGGATTATCTTTTAAAGGTCAGAGCCATCCCTTTGCCTTAAAAATTGCTTAATGATTAGTAGTGACCTTCTTTCTTGACCACTTAGGTGGCTGTATCTTTTTAGGTACAGATATAGCAAACATTCAAGAGCGAGTGTATGGGGAATAAATTGTTTGTCAAAGCAAAGGGAAGGTACAAACAAGATGAAGTGAAGGACACTTTGAGAGCTCTTATTCTCTGAAATAGCAGGAATACGGTGAAGAATCCCAATTATATTCAATTGGAAGAGATAAAATAACAAGGCCATTTGTACAGCATGAAGAGGTCAAGAGGAGAGCTTGGAATACGAAAAAGATTTTTTAAAAAATTTCCTACCAAAGTTATACTCAATTCTTGGAACATCAATTTCTTATTTTAAAATGGAATCTATTGTTCTAGTGTTCTACACATTCAATAATTTGATATTCCATAATTATAACGTGAAAAGAAGAGCTTTTTATTTTTTTAACTATTGATTGAGTTCTCATTCTCTAGAAGAAATGTGATCCTGCAGTCAGTTCACACTACCCATCTACTTCATCATGGCCTCAATTTTATACGTATGGATTTAATTGAGTCTGGGCTTCCCAAAATCAGCTGCTTCTTATAAAATGTGAAGTGGTGATATCCATGCTCAACAGTGACCAGTGCTGGAGTGGACAACATAAGCCAGAGGGAAAGCAAATAATAGCAGGGCCCTACTTTTTTAGTGTAATTTTTCTAAACTCTTCTATTTTTTTCAAGTGTCCTGCTGCAAGGTAGGACAAAATAAAATTGTTTAGGCATAAAGCACCATGTCTTTATTTTATTAGCCCTATCTCAATACTACCTTGCTATATTCTCTTGATCAGATTATATTATACTATGTGTAAATCACTTGATCATTTCCTAACCCAGCTTTGGTGTTCTTTTTACTGCATTCTTTTTTAGTGGGGCGAATGGACATGAATTTTCTCCATAGCTTAGGCTGACCTCAAACACTAAACCCTTCTCCCTCAGTTGTGCTAATACTGCAGGCCAGTGTACCATGCCTGGCTCCAGTTTTTGTTTTGAAGCCATCAAATATGTGCACTAACTTTACAGTGTTCTTTATGGCATCTCTTCCACCCAAAGACCACCAGGAGCACACTTACCATTTTAAATGTTGCTCACTATGAGAGAGAAGCTGCATTACAGGAGACTGAATAATATTTAGACTTTGGTTTGGTCATCTGGATGCTGATGTAAGGAAATAGGAGCTTATTCCAGATTGGATAATTTCAGAAAGTAGAGAATTTTGTGATTTGTGATTGTATATCTCAATAGATCTTATCTCTGGGAAAGGAGAATAAGAAAAAGTCATAAATGATAAAAAACAAAGTGGCGGTCATTTGTTTGAGATACAAAAGGAGGTGATTGACATTTTCATTGGTTGCACATTGACACTGCATGTGTTTTCCCTTAATTTGCTAAGTGGTAACATTTTCTTCAATGATGTAATAATATTATATGTCAATTTGCTGATACTATGGGATAACACATTTAGTTTCATCACAGATGTTTCAGTAAAGACATGTTTAAGATTAAATTATTAACAAGCTTAGTAATTTTTTAAAAATTGTTTTAAAAATAAAAGAAGGAAAGCATATCTATAAACAAACATCCATTTATAAAACAGCATAAGAATAATACAAGCAATACAGAGTTTCAGACAAAGTAGTAGGAAATTAACAATGGTTATTGTATTACATATTGATATCTTCAAAGTGGTTTCTCACGAAAACAAATAGAGACATGCAAAATTGATCAAATAATTAATCATGAACGGATCCTTTCAGTAAAGTGATAGAAGTCAGTAGCACAGCTACGTTAGCTCTCCTGTGTATACATCTGTGCATAATCTCCCCTTCTTTCTTTTCTCTTTTCCCTCATCCCAGTAGCTCTTACTTTTGAGCAGTTTCCTTTCATTTCCCAATGTCTATCATACCTCTTATTTTTTTTTCACTCTTTCAGATTCTTATACTACTGAAATAATGCATTGCTTACCCATGGAGGTCTGATTTATTTCACTTACAAGTATGGCCACTAGTTATGACCACTTACCTGTAAAACCCTCAAGTTTATCTTTCTTTATAGCTGAATAGTATTTCATTATATAAAAATGCCACATTTTTTTTTATCCATTCCTCGGTGGATGGACATTTGGGTTGCTCCTATGATTTTAGTATGACAAATTGTGCCACTATAAACATGGGTGCACATATATCAGTGTGATATGATGTTTTCACTTCTTCTGGGAAAATACCCAGAAGGGGAATAGTTGGATTGAATGGGACCTCTAGACCTAATTTGCTGAGGAATCTCCAAACTGATTTCCACAGTTCTTTCACCAGTCTACATTGCCATCAGCAGTGGAGAAGAGTTCCTATTTCTCCACAGCCTCACCAGAATTTGTTATTGGTTGATTTCTTAATGAAAGCCATTCTTATGGGGGTGAGATGAAATTTCAATGTTTTTTAATTTGCATTTCTCAAATGACTAATGAGATTGAATACTTGCTCATGTATTTGTTTGCCATCTGTGTTTCTTTATCTGAAAAGTGTGGATTCATCTCAGATGCACATTTCAGGATTGGATTTTTGAATTTTAGGGGGCTGATGTTTTTTAATTCTTCATATGTTCTAGATAGAAGAACTTTGTCTAAGGGACAGTCAGCTAAATTTTTTTCCCAATCTGTGGGATTTCTGTTTACTCTGGTGGTGATTTGCTTAGATATGCAGAAACTTTTCAGTAGGATGAGATCCCAGTTGTTGATTCTTTGAAGTATTTTTTGTGTGGTTTGGTTTTTCTTCATAAACTCTCTGCCTACCCCTATGTCTTCAAGATTTTTAACCTACTTTCTCTTCCAATAGATTTAGTGTTTCTGTTTTAATATTGAGATCTGTGATCCATTTTGACTTGAGTATGGTGCATGGTGATAGACTGGGGTCTATTTTCAGTCTTTGGCAAGTGGCAAGCCAATTTTTCCGTCACTATTTTTAAAGAGCTATATTTCTTCCGGTTAGTTTATTTGGCCCCTTTGTCAAAGATTAGGTGGCTGAGTGTGTTCATGCTTGTGGCTGTTTCTTCCAGTCTACTCTATTGATCCTCTGGTCAGTTTGTTAGCCAGTACCGTGTTGTTTTTTTTAACAGTAGCTTTGTAGTATAATTCCAGGTCAGAGATTATGATTTCACCTGAGTGTCTTTGTTGTCCAGGATTGCTTTTGCTATTCTGATTAAAGCAAATTTCTCTCCATAACCAGTAATGAGGACTATTGAGAATTGAAAAGCCAACTGAAAGCCATTAACATTGCCTCTGCCTAAGAAAATAATGAAACAAAAACATTACCATACCCTAACTGGACTGCAGAGACTGCAGCATTAAGGACTTGAAGAATGCATAGGTGGTGATTCCTGTCACATCCCCATTCAAGTCATCTATTTAGAATATGCAGAAAGGATGAAGGCTATGCATTTAACAAATGTGGACTTATTGATACCTATCAATGGCTTCTCTGAGTATTCACTGTCCAATAGCAGAGGTCAACATTCAATGCCAACTATGACAGCATTCTTTCACGTAGTCAGTTGCTCTCTAGGAATCTGGTAACCATGTGGGTCACTATGATCATAGAAAAGATAGTATTTCACACTTCCTGGAGCATACACACTCTGGACATTGATAGCCTTCTGTAAATAGAATGTTTCTTCCAAAACTACCATCTGTGAATTATACAATGTCTCTTCTATCATCGTGCTATTCTGTGCAACTTTGCTTATGATCAATGAAATCATTCTGTAGCAAGTGAAATGTGGCAGTGGGCCCATGATTGCAAAATTCACTAGTGCTAGTATTTTCTCCATCATTTTGAAGCAGTTGGATGGATACAATAATGGAATGGCTTCTTGCAGACTCAGCTACAGCAATAGCTGGGGGCTACTATCTTGCAGGACTGGATCAGGTTCTGTGGGGAGTTTTATATGCTGCCTATTCACATACATGGTGCTATTTCCCAGATATTAAGTACTCATGGCAGTAGTACTCAAGAGGTGACAATGGGAATGCAACCCCTGGTTATTCCCTGTAGTCATTCACTCCCAAAATTTCTAATCTTGCCTTTTGAAAGCTATATTCTGTCAGCCTCAAGGGCTTAATTTCAAAAGGAACACTGCTTCTATCAGAAAAACAACAATATGCCATTGAACTGCAAATTAAGATTGGGCTTTTGCTTCTGAATGAGTAAGTAGAGAACCCATTTATACTACTGGTTCCAGTGATTGATCTTAGTTACTCTGGAGAAATTAACCTACTATTCACAATGGAAATAAGGAAGAATATATTATAATACAAATATTACTTAGGGGTCTATGACTTGAGATTGAAGTCCAAATAAAACTAGAACAATCCAATTTAGGGAGGACTACCAGACTCAGAACCCTCAAACTGAAGGTTTGCATCACTGAACCAAGGAAAGACACACAACCACTCGAGGTTGTTGTAGAGTGAATAATAGAAGCTAGTTACATATACTGGCCTGTATGACCATGCGATGATTTACAGAAATGACAACTATAAAAGCCATGATTATGAATATTTTTATTTTTAAGTATATATGTTTACATATGTGTGTGTGCATGTGTGCTGGGGAGACAATTATTTCTGTGTTCTTCCCTATGTTAGTCCATTAAAACATAACAGAATGGAGTATTGATTTTATATTGCAGTACTCATTACTATGTGTATCAAACATAACACTGATCACTATCCAAAGAGTGTGTATGCTCTGCTGGAGAAGGGTGACTGTACTTTTAGTTGCAGCAGGATGGCTAAATCATGTTGGTAATGTTAGGTGGAAACTTAACCTTGTTACTTTCTTTATTCAGAGATTATGTGCAGAGGAGATCAATCTGCATGCTAAAGGGAAAATATATTGACTGGTGATGCATAATTTTGTGCTTTAACTTGACTAGATCACAGTACCCAGATATTAGGTCAACCTATCAGGATAATTCTATGAAGAGTGTTTTGTAGTTGAGGCTAATGTTTAATAGACTTAAAGTAGAATACTTTCCATTATGTGAGTGACCTCACTGAATCATGTAAAGTAAAACACTGACTTCTCCCCATGAAGTGGAAATGCTGTACACTTGGCAGCAACTGAACCTGAGCTATGGCTGTTCTCTGGGTTTCAGCCTGACAATCTGCCCTAGGTGTTGGATTTGCCAGATACCATCAGTCACGTGAATTAAAATCTCTCTGTCTCCACATATATAATGTGTGTGTATGTGTGCAAGGTGATAATTCTGTTTCTTCGAAAAATCCTGACTATGGCACATGATGTGGAACACATTTTTTTAATTTGTTGATATCTTTCCTGTAGTATGTGAATATGTTTCGGGTATGAATTATTATTTCTTTATTCTTGAGCGTTGGATGCAAAAAAAAATAGAATGGTGTCTAACCCATGGCTGAATCTTGAGGAATATCTCCTCAATGAATGGATTAATGATAAATTCAATAATTTCTCTAGGACTCATGATTGATAAGAAAGCAGACTGAAGCCCCAGCAGTCCAAAGCCAGAACTGAAAGATTGATAATGTGGCAAATATGTGCTTGCTGTCTCAGTTACGTGCATATTTCTAAAATTGGTGATTTTGTTTTATTTTATTGGTGCCTGGAATTGAACTCATGAGGCCTGCTAAATAGGCACTGTGCTGCTGAGCTATCTCCCCAGCCCGGTGATTTTCATACTAGGAGTATAACCTATGAATGAAATTAAGAATGTGAGCAAATTAAACTGTTAAGAATGATTTTCATTTATTTGTTCTAACATTTTCCAATACAAAGTTTGCTTTAGTGTTTAAAAATAAAAGTTTACTTTAAATGTTTTAATGTGAATATTTTATGGAAGACCTCTGTATGACTTCTAATCTCATGCATAAGCCACATGTACATTATTGTAAGGAACATATCACTGGTAGCCTGAATATTTGTATGACAAAGAGAAAGTGAACAAGAGCTAGACAAATGAAAGGAAGCCTGCTTTACATTAAGATAGTTCAACAGATCATTAACATTTCTACAGCACAGCTTTATATTCAATATCTTAGCTAGCTTTGAAAGGCACAAAACAAATATGACAATATTACATTCATAATAGTACTGTTTCCAATGTCAGAAGTCAGTGTAATACTTGCTGACCTATCTGAAGCATTCCTTATGAAGGTTACATTCATTCTGCTGTTGAGATGAATGCTGCAATAATAAAACTGTCATGGGGAAGGAAATTGTTCCCACTGACACTGTGTTATAAAGTGTTGCTGAGTGAAGTGGGTTCTTGTCCTTTCTTCAATCATTGTTAGCATCATAGACATCAAATTCAAGTCTTATCAAAGTGTGTACAGAGATATCTGAGTATGCCTGTACCAAATAAGCCAATCCTCTTTTACAAAGAAAGAATAAAATTCTGGCTAAGAGATAGGCACACTTATAGATGTTTGTGACAAATCTGGTTGTCTATAATAACTATGATATTCATCATCATAATGATAAAGTCTAGCATTTGCTCTTACCATTAGCACAGCAACTGATCTGGGCCCAACAGTGTCTGACTTTATCTATAATATCTGTCTGACTTGCTCTTTACATACTCCATTGTGGGTAGTTATGGTTTCAAATTTCTTTTCAAAGTTTTATTTCTGAAACCATTAAAGTAATGAAATTAAACATCAAACATAGTCAGTTATAAAATTTGTGACACATATCATGCTGCAGTACATATGCTATTTGGGAAACATTGGAAAGTTTACTTCTCTAAGATGTGCAAATTATAGAGTTGGTAACTTCCTATTTCTAAATGCTTCCAAGATACTTCTACAGAGACTTGCAGTTTGGATGCAGTCCCAACTCAAATATTATCACCATAAGAAGACCACATTTATTAAGAGATTTGAACTATCATAGATTCAAAACATAATTGACACAATACATCTGGGATATGTAAGATGTAGCTCACATCACATTATCTATAACATGTCTATATTTTTATGTCTCTTTGACCATGGATCTTTAACCATCAACTATCATTATTATTATTTTTTTTTTCATAGAAAATAGTACAATCACAACTAATCTATAGACAAGGTGATATGGTCTCAACAATTGTTGTTGCTTTATCCATTGATATCTTCGAATTGTAGATGTATGGACCCATATATAGACATGCAAATTTAGTCAGACAGTTAATCCTCTCAACAACAGAAAAAAAAAAAAAAACACAAAAACCAAAAATCCAAAGACAAGAAAGAAAACAGGCATACATCAACAACAGCAACAACATCAACAACAACAACAACAGAAAAAAACACCGCTTGTTGCTGCTTTACATATTGATATCTTCGAAGTGTGTGTTCAGGC